>PVIJ01006395.1:0-92696 GCA_004024925.1 Scalopus aquaticus | reverse complement strand
GGAGGGAGGAAAAGTGCACAAAATGGAATAGAAAAGAACACAAGGGACCATGGAGATGGATCACGGGTGAATTGGTAGTGGGCTACCCAAGGGGAATACAAAATGTAAAAGACATAAATAACAATAAAAATATATATTTAAAAAAAAACTTTAAAAATTAAATGGGAAAAGAAAAATCTCAAAATGAGAAATGAGAAAGGAATCATGAAGGCCAAAATAAAAGAATAAAAGAGATCAAACTTTCTAGAGAACATCATGTATATCCGTGTGATTAAAAAAAAAAGTTTTTTAAGGAACAATATGCCATTAAAATATTAAATACCAAAACTGATACAAGATAACAAGAGCAAATAGCAGAAGGCACTGACCAAGATATCAAAAATTACCCAAACACCCCCTACCCCCCTGCTTCTTTACTCCCACACCCACAAGAACACAGTTTTATACAGGAATTCAAAGATCTCTAACAAAAAAGTGGCATCTCAAACTCACTATGGAAGAAACATTATTCAGGTATTACAGCTAATCAAAAATTTTCTGACCTACAGGACAATCTTGTTTATGAATAATGATCTCAGAATCTTAATTAAAACTTAGCAATTAAAGCAATACCTCAAGAGATTTATTAAAAACTACTAAATAGGGGCCTCCCTGGTGGCGCAATGGGTTAAGAAGTCTCAGCACTATGTAGCTATCCGCAGCCACTGCAGCATGAGTTCGATCCCCGAGTTCGATCCCCATTTGGTCCCCGGCCAAGGAGATTCCCACATGGCTCAGCAGACCTCTCCTGTCTCGCCCACTGCTCCCCTCCGCAGTGTATTTCAGTCAACCTGCCTGTCCTGCTCCCTACTCTGTCTCTGGTGAATCCTCTCACCACCACCACCCATACTTCTGGCCTACGCCCCAGCCAGTATGCATAAATAAATAAATCTTTAAAAAAAAATAAAACAACCACTAAATAGGTTTTGTTTTATTAATGCAATGTTATTTTCTTAAGAAGCAAAATTATCAATATTGTATAAGCAAAAGATTGTACAAAATGTCCTGATAGCAGACTAATCATTTCATAGAGTTCAATTTGTAACATGGTTATCCTAGGGAAAGAGATGTGGTGAGAGACCCACGGAGAGGTTGACAATGACAGCCTTTACCTTGACTTCTATTTCAAATTTGCAACTTTCTTACTAGACTTGCCTGGCTCTTTCTGCCCTTTTCTTGTGGGTCCCCACCAGAAGGTGCCTCAGACTTGTGCCAAGTTTATGGGCTTCAGTGGCCCTGCTTTGGGTCTACATTACTGTTTGGCTGGGGAAGAGTAACTTTGGGTGTTTCCTGGGGAAACTTTTAAACTATATTCTTTCTCTTCTCTTTTCTCTATTACGCACTAATGGCATAAATTTCTTTTCCATTGGAGGTCTTATACACTAGAGTATATCTTTATGCAGCAGACAGCAGAACCCAATTAGAGCAGGCAGGTTTGGAGGTCCCGGGGTGTCCCTTGTCCTGCAACAAATCAAGCCCACTCCTTTTTACATTAAGCAACAGGGAACTCACCCCCCCCCCTTTTTTCAAACAGAACAATCTATGTCACAAATTTGATGGTTAAACATTAGTGGTCTTCCACTTAACAGACCAAGGAGCACCTGCTTCAGTTACAACATATTCTTTACACCAGCTGGAATTTTTTTTTTTTGAAGGGATGAATAAAACAAGGTAATGACAAAAATTACTGACAGATATGTATCACTTCTTAAGCCTATACAAAACTTAAGCAAAGAATCATTAGGAATTATCGACTATAGCTGTTGGGTATAAAGCAAATTCAGAAAAATCAATGGTATTGTTACAGGGGAGGGGCACCCCAGAACTCTCAAACCTGCCCGTTCTAAATAGGTTCTGTCATCCACCGCATCGAAACAAAACATGTAAGACTTTTAGTGGAAAGAAACTTTAATATAATTAGTGTGTAATACAGAAAAGACAAAGAATATAGTTTCTAAATTAAGCACCCAAAGTCACCCATCACCTCGTGGGCAAAAGTCCACCCAAATGGGATTGGCCCAAAGCAAGGCCCGAAAGCCTGCCACAAAGTGTAAATAAAGCACCTTTCGGCAGGGACCCATAGAAAAGGGTCAGAAACAGCCAGACAATTCTGGCTGTTCCCAATTCTGGGAACAAAATCAAAATCAAGATCAATGCTGCCACTGTCACCTCCCCACGGGTCTCTCACCCACATGTCTCAAACAGTCCAGGCCAGTGCAGATTCTTTCCATGTATCTCTGCTCCTTGTGCCTCTTTGGGCTCTTCATCCTGCTTTCTTCCTTCTTCGGTCCCCTCTCTCCTTCTCTAGCTTCTTATCTCTCCTGCTCAGCTCCACCCTTCCTTGGGTGGGGCAGGGAACCTGGAAACACTCCCTTTTTCCTGGGGACCACCCTCTTACAGTATTTATTTATTTTTTATTTAATTTTTTAAAAGATTTATTTTTATTTTTGCATACAAGCTGGGGTGCAGGCCAGAGGTGTGAGGCAGTGAGAGGATTCACCAGAGACAGAGTGGGGAGCAGAATAGGCAGATCAACCGAAATACATTGCTAAGGGAGCAGCAGGTGAGGCAGGAGGTCTGCCCCGCCATGTGGGATTCTCCCCAGCCGGGCATGGAACTTGTGCAGCCACAGCCGCTGACAGCTCCACAGTGCTGCGCTTAACCCATTGCGACACCAGGAAGGCCCTCTTACAATATTTCTATGCCAGAAATAACCAACTAGAAAAAGAATGGTGATATTGGCTCTATTAAAGCAGTAATAAAAAGCAAAAAATAACAGCTAATTATTGGTAGAGAATGTATGAAAAAAAATTAAACTTAAATGGAGAAGAACTTGGTTAGTTCATTTGTTGACCAACTCTGACACTGTTTCTGTTTAATGTTTAAATGGTACACTCATAACAGACACAAACAGATTTCCTAAATCATAGTTTACATTATCTGTGGTAAAGCTAAAGTGAACAATTCATGACCAAGACATTGGGCTGTTGGAAAAGTCATGACATTTTTTTTTCTTTGAAAGACACAGAAAAAATGTGTCACAACTTTTCTGACAACCCAATAGAATCCTTAACTCAAAATTCATGTATAAGCAATATTTGCAGGTCAAATATTTTTTCTCAAGTCTCACTAAAGGGAGCCCTTAAATCCATCTGTTGTACTATATTTTACTGTAACACACACCGAAATAAAGCTAGAGCTTATTATTTACTCATCATATGGACATGGAAAGTTGTGGTCACATGCAATTCACGTCTGGAAAAGCACATGTCCTTTTTTGAGTTACCTCACAGTAGACTGTAGTGTATAAGCTGACCCTCAATTTCGGGAAAAAACGCCTGTGTGGGTTAGGTAATTCTACAGGCTGCTTCTTCTCTTCATTAAGTCAAGATTTAATTTCCTATCCTTAGCCTTTCCAGAGATTTGATACAAAACAGAGAACACAACTGTGAGTGGCACTTCTCAAAATAGTGTTACAGGAGAACTGTGCCAGGTATTGTGTTAAGATGCCAAACACACTCTTTCCTTGAGCAAGTGTCTTTTAACATTTAAAGCAAAATTAAACAGGTTTCTTTTTTACTGCCCAACTTCTCATAGCCCAAAATATGCTAATTTAGACTACGAATTTCTAAGAGAGGGATTTAATATTCAGTCTTTCTCAAGCTTACTTGATTAAAGGTTCCCTTTATTCTCCGAGAGCCATTAATGGCAAAGAGCCCTGGCTCTGAAGCCAAAAACACCTGTGTTCAAGTTCTTGCTCTGCCACTCATTAAATATATAACTTTGGGTGAGTAATCAGTTTCTGCAAATGTAAAATGGGAGAAACAATGCCTACACTTCAAAGGACTGATTTATGGATAAATTATATACACAGTGTGCCTGGCAGAACTTTCTATGAAACAGCAATTTGTACTCCTGAGGAAAAAAGTTGATATTTATTCCCATCCACTCCCTCCTTTTCTTTCCTGGCTTTTTGTCTTTTCCTTTCAGTTTTCATTCCCGGATTTAACTATCTAATATTCCTATCTGATTTTTAATGTTTTTATCTGACATTTTTAAAATTTACTTATAATACTGAAAAACTCTCCTACATCTTTCATCTGAATATTGGCAAATAAAACACAAGTCAATGGGGTGGAGATATATCACCAAGTTGTAAAAAGCAAGATACAGCATCATACAATGTATAGTATACTGTCATCCTTACTATTAAAAAGGGGTTACACAAAAGAAAAAGTTGAACATTTACAATATACAAAAATGGAATAAAAAATAGATCAAAGTTCTAAACCAAAGAGTTAAAACTATAAAACCCTTAGAAGAAAACATGTGAAGTTTCATGATGATGGATTTGACAAAGATTTCTTGGATATGATACCAAAAACACAGGTAATGAAAGAAAAAAATTGGGACTTCATCAGAATTAAACACTATTGTGTGCCAAATGCACTATTAACTAAGTGAAAAAGTAACTGGTGAATGGGAGAAAGTATCTGCAAATCTTCTAACTGATAAGGGTTTGATAATCAGAATATATACATTCCTACAACTCAACAAAACCACCCAAATATGAATAAAAATGGGCAAAGAACTTGAACAGACATTTCTCCAAAAATATACAAATAATAAACACATGGAAAGATGTTCAACATCACTAATCACTAGGGAAATGCAAATCAAAACTAATCGGTTACACCTGTTAGGTGTATGAGAGTTCTTCAAAAAATTAAACCATATCATCTAGCAATCCCACTGCTGGCATATATCCAAAAAATCTGAAAGCAGGACCTGAACAGGTAATTCCACAGCAGCATTATTCATAATAGCCAAAAGGTAGAAGCAACCTATGTTCACTGATGGATAAACAAAATGTTATTTCCATTTAACACTTTGTGATCCGCTCACGTATTAGTACGTGTTTTTGTCACCAGTATCACGTGGCCGCTCATGTATTAACATGTGTTCATCTAGTCTCCGGTTTTTCACGCCATGGTGGATTTATTTGGAACTATTAGAAGCTATTTCTTTGATTGTACTCAGTCTAGAAGCTTTACACATTGTTTTGGTGAAAGGGTAAGGTGTTTTATGAGAGATATTACAGTTTTTTTAATATCCAGTAGTTCAGGAGTTGTGTTTTATTGAATGCTTATACCACTCATGCGGTGGCACAGAAAATGGCCGGCCCCAAGGGCTGGTAAATTTAAAGGGCACCGGCACACAAAGTGTTAACTGAGTTCATATAATTATTCAATCTTAGAAAGGGAATTCTGATATATTACAAGATGGATGAACCCAGACATCATTATGTTAAGTGAAATAAATCACAAAAGGACAAATATTATATGAGTCCATTACACGAGATACTTAGTCAAATTGATTGAGACAGACAGTAGAATAGGCAGAGGGTAGAATGGGGAATTAGTGTTCAGTGGGTAACGAGTTTCAGTTTGGGAAGATGAAAAAGTTCTGGAGAGGATGGTGGTAACGGTTGCACAAAAATGTGAATATACTTAATGCCACTGAACAACATACTTTAAAATAGCTAAAATGCGGGCCTCCCTGGTGGCGCAGCGGTTAAGCTCTGGGCTGTGGAGCTGTCCGCTGTGGCAACGCGAGTTCGACCCTGTCCGAGGAGATTCCCAAATGGCCCTGCGGACCTCTTCTGCCTTGCCCACGGCTCCCCTCAGCTGTGCATTTCCATCCCTCTGCCTGTTCTGCTCCCCACTCTGTCTCTGGTGAACCCTCTCGCCGCCCCACGACTCTGGCCTGTACCCCAGCTTGTATGTATAAATAAATAAATCTTAAAAAAAAAAAAAAAGAAAGATAATACCGTTCAGATTTCAGGTCAGAGAGGATTTCATATGACACAAAACCAATCACCATAAAAGAAACTGATATTCAGATATAAACCCTAGGAAAACTCTTAAACACCAATACCAGGAATATATACAAGAATGTTCACAGCAGAACGATTTGAAATAGTCCCAAACTGGAAACCTAAATATTCATCAACAGGAGAATGAATGAAGTACAGCACGAGAAATGAGAGCAACAACTGGGACAAATTCTAGAAACAATATTGACTGAAAAAAAAGCAAATTATAAAAGACAGCAAGTCTTTTTATACCCAAGTTCATAAAAGTAAGGAATAATAAGCATTGTGTTGTACTGTAAAACATAAAGCCAGTAAATGTAACACTAGATTTTTTTAGAAACAGGGATATGGTAAACACAAAATTCCTGCAAGTCTCTGAGGGGGTGGGGGACAGAGGCAGGAAGAGAGATCAAGGAGTACACAGGGAGCCTGAGCTTCAAGAGTAATCCTGTAGTTCCTTAGTTGGTTGGTGAGGTTCATTAGTGTTTTATTATGCTTCATAACTTACATACACAGAACATTAATTTTTCTGTGGATATTAAATATCACATAAAAATTAAAATAGAGTGTGAACTAATTCCTACTTTGAGGTAAAAAATGATCGATACTTTCTTCTACAAAATTCCCCAAAGGGTAACATGGTACCATGAATTTTCTAGGGAAATTAATTATTTTATTATTTATTCAGAATTTCTGATTTCCAACCATGAACCTGCTTGCTTTGTGTAAATAAAAAAAATCCTAAGCATATGCATAGCTTTATAAACCTGAAAGATACGCAACAAACATAATGAAGAATTTCTGTGGGTTGGTGATTTTATTTATCTGCATTTCCCAAAACTGTACAGATAAAATATGTACCACAGTTCCATATTCCTTTATCAGGTAACTCTCGTGACCAGACGTGTTTCAGAATCCTGGTTTTCTTTTTTCTGCTTTTAGAAAGGCAAACAGTACATTTATTAGGATTATCTAACATCCCAGCAGGGGTCTCAGGTGGTACCCCATAATCAAACAAACATTTCTGCAGCCAAGTGAAGAGTCACAGTAAGAGGGATAAATGGGTACTATAAAAAACTTCACGTCTGTTAAAAGTCTTGTACTTTTTAGCAGAAGAGGCCTGAATTAAGTTTTAACATCAAAGGAGAAGAATTATTTAGTCTACAGGACCAGAGAAGAGGTTAGCTTTCAATTCTGTCCCCACTGGTCCAACTAACTTGGACCACTCAGTCACTCAGGCTGTGCACCCAGTAATGAAAAGGTAAAATAGTTCTTAATTTTGTATAGTTCTTAAGTTAATATTTTACAATACCAACAAATCAAAGCATCTCAAACTCAACAACTAAAGGACACTATTTCTCTTAGGCTAAGGCTTTCAAGCACATTTCAAAAGTGACATTAACAAAAAAGTGACAAAATATGAAATACTTGGGAACTTTCAAAATCATAATGTATATAAAACACCCAACATAGGCAAATCAGAAAATTCAAACTATGAGTAAAGGCACTCAAATTTTAAGCCACTTTTGACTAAACTCAGCCCTTCTAGTAATCAAATGATTGATTAGGACACATGGTCTGCACAATGGCCCACCCTGAAACCTCCTTTTTCTTGAATTTGCCTTAATTTGCTGGCATTTGACACAATCTCTAGCAACAATGTAAATTCCTAGAAGAGAGGGGATGCTTTTTATTCTGCTTTAGTTACTAAAGGGGAGTCCCAACAGACAGTCGATCCTTAATTACAGAGATCAAATTTACAACCTTATTCTGTCTAACCAAGTAACTGTATGGTCAAACAGTATAAGCAGTATATAAATGGTAAAGAATAGGACAAAGTAGACCCTGAACATCTAACCATTAGAGTAAGAACAAAATAGCAGTGTAACAGACTTCATTTGCTAAGAACTATAGAGTCTGGTACTTCCTTAATAATGAGTTAGACCACTCTTCCTCCTGCTAACTAATCTCTATTTAAAATAAAAAATTTTAAGCTTCTTACAAGAAGCTTGCTTCTCTGTACCACTCTGAAGACCCTCTTCCATGTTTAAAAAAAAAAACTAGCATCATAAAATCAAAGAATCAGGAATAAGCTGATCAAATAGTCATATTTGTTCCCCACCCCCCCTAAAACCACAAATGAGCAGGCATGTAAAAGAAGAGCTCTAGATGATACTCTTAGGCCTCCAGGAGCAAGTTTTCAATATGGGAGCTGCCAGCCACATGTAGCTACTGAGCTCTTTAAGTTAATAATTTTGGTAATGATTACATTCAATGACATGGTAAGTAATTTTGATATACTGGGTTAAAATAAACTATATTATTAAAATTAATCTCACCTGATTAGTTTTACTTTTTAATATGACTACTAGAAAACTTTAAATTACATACACACTCACATTTCTATGGGGTAGTATGGTCTCAGGAAAGGTGATTATTTTATGATTAATTCCTCTATTGATTACTTTTCTGCCAAAGAACAGATATGGAAAACTACGCTCACTTCCCTATGCCCCACCCCCAAACCCCTCAATGATTAAACCAGTCACAGTCCCAGGATTACTGATGCTGCAGGTTGCCAGGGTACTGCCAGAGTAATTTGGTCATTTACTTACCAAAAAAGAAGAAACTATTATCTGAGGCTGACTTCTTTCTAAATGACACCAGCATGTAAAAGAAATGAGTAACCCAAAGAAAAATCTGTGGGCAAAATGGTTTTACTTTTTCCCTCAGTGCTAGATTTTTAGGAACTAAAATGGAGACTCAACTTTGGCACTATACTTTAGAGACAGACAAATCTAATGCTTTAAACCATTGCTTTTTTTCCCCAGACCCTTACAGATGAACATTACACACACACACACAACCACTTCGTACCTACTGGGATGGCTCTGATAAAGATGGACAATGCCAAGGGTTGGTGAATATGTGGAGAAATCAAAACTCTCATACATTACTTGTGGGAATATAATGCAAAATGGTATTTTTGTTTTGGAAAAGTTAGTTCCTCAAAATGCTAAACACAAAAACACTATGCGCCAGCAATTCCACTTCTAGGTATGTACCTAAGAGATATGAGAACATACATCTGCATGAAAATTTATACATGAACGTTCACAGCAGGATTATTCATAATAGCCAAAAAGTGAAAACAACCCAAATGTCCATCAATTGATGAATGGATAAGTAGAATGTGGTATACAAAGGAATATTATTTGTCAATTAAAAGGAATGCAGCACTAACACAAGTTACAACATGGATGAATCTTGAAGACACTATACTAAGTGAAAGAAGTAATAATCCACATCTTGTATTATTCATTTATATGAAATAGGCAATTACATAGAAACCAAAAAGCACATCAGTGGTTGCCAGAGTTTGAGGAAAAAGGACGCGAGAGGAGTAAGTGCTAATGGACAGTTCTTCTAGGGATGAAAAATTTTCTACAATCAATTGTGCCAATGGTTGCATAACTCTGTGAAGTTACTAAAAACCCCTAAATTGTACATTTTAAATGAGATAACTGTATGGTATGTGAATGACGTCTCAAAAAAACCTACTTTAAAAATATGAAACATTAGAATGAAAACCAGAACAGACCTAAAGAAAGAGATCTGTATGAATCTGACTATATGAAATGTCTCATTTTAGCGCAGAATAAAAAAGTGCTAACCAGCTGTATGAAAGAGAAGGAACTTCAAGCGTGACTGATTGCATTCTTGGTTTTAATTGCTTCCCCCCCTCCCCAATTTACTCCTTAGCTCCTCTTAAAAGAGGGACATTGTTGGCTTTGTAGCTCCTTTGGTGTGTTTCCACCATATAACTTGTTTTGGTGGAAAGAATGAAGCAGAAAAGGCAGTGTGTCAGTTCTGGACCTGAGCCTCAAGAAGTCTTGCAAGTTTTTGCTTGCCTTCTTATGCCTCTGCCACTGAAGCAAAAAGAACTTCCCCTGGGTAGGTGCTGCCCAAAAGGAACACACATGAATCAGAACCACCCAGCTGACGTATAGATTTAAAGCAAGAAACAAAGCTGTCTCCGTCAACCTACAGATCCTTGAGAATATCTGAGTGTCATTTTAAGCCGCTAAATTTTTGTGTAATTTGTTATGCAGTATTATTGTGGACATAGCTAACAGAACAGTAACTAATTCTCCCAATGTATTTTGAAAAGGTACCATTAATTAAGGAGTGATTAATCTAGGTAGGTTTGGTCTAACACCTTGAATAATAGTTTCATTTATTCAAAATAAGGAAGTGATCTATATATCTTAAGTGGTATTAGGTGCTTGTCCCTTTAAACCCTAAACTGAGGACTGATAGCAATTTAAGATATCACATATTTTTCCATCTTACTAATTTTCTTTTTTAAGGTTATTTTAAAAAATCAAATGTCAGTAATTTTAATAAACTATGTGATAAAGACTGGAACAAAATATAATCCATGTCCTCAAAATTCTACAAGAAGAACAAGGGAACACCAGTTGAAAGAGGCAAATGCAAAGAACTTTGATCGCACCCTTAGAGAGTTCATGGTGAAGGTGGGAAGACAGTCCCGTAAGTACATTCAACACAAGGTCAGCAGAGCCTGCCATATGGCACCATCGGATGAGAAACTACAGGAATTATGAGAATCAGATAGCCCTGCAAGGGCAGGACAGCATTTCAGTTAGATCTTAAAAGATGGGTAGGACTCGCCTGCTTAAGATTTGGGAGAAAGATTAACCAGGTGCATGGGTCAGCTTATATAATGAAGGAAAACAGTGGTTGGTTGAAATAGTATTATAAAGAAAACATAGGAAAGTAAAATTACAAGGTCAGATTGTTTTGAAAGTCAGACTCAAGGTGCTGGTTTTATACTGTAGGCAATTTCTAAAAAGCCACCGGTCATTCAAATACAACAATCTCAATTGTATTGTGACCATGTGAAGACCAAAAGAAATGAAGACTAAATATATCCCAACTATTTTTATTAAGTTCTCTTTGCAATTCTTTTTTTAAAGATTTACTTATTTATTTTTCATTTATGCATACAAAAATTGGGATGTAGGCCAGAGGTGAGGGGGGAGTGAGAAGATTCACCAGAGTGGGGAGCAGAACAGGAGGATTCACTGAAAATATACTGCTCAGGGGAGCAGCGGGGCGAGACAGGAGAGGTCTGCTTCGACATGTGGGTCAGCTCCCTGGCCAGTCTAACTCATACCACAACGGCTCGTGACAGCACTGAGACTTTAACCCCTGCGCCACCAGGGAGGCCTCTCTGCAACTCTTAAGTGAAATCCAAGTAAAAATTTTGAACCATATACAACAGAACAACAATCTCGTTTTAAGACCAATTTTTTCGTCTCCCTGCCTTCAAAAACACAACTCACTACCTTAAATAAATACAAGCAAAAAGCCTTTATGACCCTGCTGTCTTTATCAACTATATCCTACTCTTAAGTCTTTCACATCTCGTTCTCAAACAAATGGTCAATACCCAAGGGGGCCTGCATTTTGTCATTATCCAGCCCCAATTTGGTTTTTACCCTCACTACTCTGATCTTTATTAGTGCACTTTCAATAATGACTTCCTTTGCAAATTCAAGTCTGTTTTTTCTTCATTCTCTTTGAACCGTGTAGCTTTTTTTTTTTTAACACCTCTGACGCTAAAAATTCTGTGCCTTTTCTTTCATCCCTATTGCGCTTTCCTAACTGTCCTACATCTAATGGAGTTTTGTGACTCCTTCCTCCCATTTCTCAACTGTGAGTGCCTAAGTCTCAACTTGTGGGCCATTCTCTCTTCTCTCTACACTCCCCCTTGGTTAACTGACATCTGAAATCTTTAAAGTTTGCCTAGCTGTAGTCTCAGGTGGTATTTCTGTGATATTAGTAGATTGAGGCCCTATGAAAATTATGTCTGAAAATATTTTTAGATCTAAATTTTTTAAGGTATTAATGCTTTTACGAATCAATGACATAGCTAAGAGAATTTCTTCTCTAAAACTAAGTTTTACCTCTAAGAGTAATATTTTTGCAAGCATTTTAAAGAAATGAATGTAAATTCTGGAAGTTTATAAAGTCAGAGCATACGGTCAAAGATTTAAAAGTTAGGGCTCTCAGACCAGACCTGATGGATGATTTAGTTAATATGGAAGGTCAAATTAGAAATTCTGAGCAAAAATTAAGAGAAGGAAACAAGAAGACAAAGCACTGTTCTTCAGTCAGAATGTGTATATAACCAGATTGAAGAAACAATTAACATTTTACTACATGTTCTTTTTAGGTCAAGAGTGAAGCCCAAGCCTGAGGTGCTCAGATGAAGGAAAGTGGGTCTGCCTGTCTGGACTTGGTGTGGAATAAGGAAACAGATAAGAAATAGTTAACAGCCCCTCCTCGGGCATTTTCGGGTAGAAGATATTCCTGTACATTCCAAAAGAAAATCAAGAAAGATTAAGATCATCCATACCATGGTTCCTCCTCCATCATCTGAGCAGATTATGAGGAAAACAGCTGAGCAGATTATGAGGAAAACTGTCTTCAAATGCTCAAAATAAAACTATCTTATGAAAAACAGCCTTTAGTCAATTCACATTTTTTCTTCTTTGTTTTGCAGCAATGAACTGTTAAACTTGTGATTAAGAGATGACCATACAATACAATTCAAAGGTAACAATTTGCCAATGACAATTTGCAAACTTTTGTTTCTTTTTATATGGCATTGTTTGAATAGCTAGGTAGAATTCTCACTAGAATAGATAACTCAAAGTTTAAAGGACAATTAAATTGTGAAACAAAAAGAAAAATCATTTCTGTAATGAATTCTGGCCAGCCCATCTGAATTTACAATGTAGAGAATAACTTGCTTTCATATTACACTTAGTAGTTTGCAAACATTTTCACACACATTAGTTCAATGAATCCTCACACTAATTCTGTGAAGTAAGGCAGGCACAACCACTGTACAAAATACAATCTGGGACTAAGAAGAGACTAGGTCACAAATAAACCAAGAAGATAATTGTTCTTAATTAAGATTTCCTGATTCAAAAAATCAGAACAGAATTTGATCCTTCTACCTTAGGAGTCCAAATGAAAATTTAATGAGATTAAGAAAACTGAGTATTTTTGAGTGATCACTTATAGTTAATGTAATTAACAAATATGTAAAGAACAACCAGGCCACACCTCCACTTCAGTGAACTTTTTTTTAGACCCTTTAGTGGTCTTCACTATCACTACTAGAATTCTGAAACAGAGGTTACTGGATTTTCCTACCAGGTGAGAGTGAACCTTACAAATCAAGAAATGGGATTTTCTATAAGGTCTCTATTAGGCTAATAATGCATGTGCATTGATCTCATATCTTAAAAATATTTTCAAACCTACCTAACTTTTTGACAGGGGCTCAATCTGGTGTTACCAGGGCAATTTAGTGGGGCTGTTTTATTTTAAACTGTGGTCCTCATGAGACCTATTAATAAAATCTGAGAGGTAACAATTCATTGCAAGGATCATGGGGACTAACTGGATTTGTCCTGTAAAATCAAAGTTGGTCTCTTGGAATCCCTCTACACACTTAAGAGAAAAGAAACATTCTATAACTCTTTAAGTGAGGATTAGAATATATGCTATAGAAACTCAAAAGTTGCAAACTTTTCTTGATATATACAGACAATAGAACCAATACATCCTTTTTACTCCTAAGAAGGTACCATCAAACTCCAAAAACATACTATAGAATTTTAAAATTAAAATATACTATGGCTCTACTGCCAGCGAGAATAATCTTACAGAAAGTTTCAGATGCCAAATACAGTCAACTAAAACAACACTTGGTTAGACACTCACTTCTTAGGATATCTCTTGATTTTCATGAGCTAGTTGGTGAAACAAATAAGAATGATGAAAACTAAAGTTATTAATGTTGAAATAAAACACAATTACATAAAATTATGTTATGTAATTTCAGTGACATAACTGAAACAATGACATGCATCTCAAAAATAAATGATCATACAGAAATCTGTTTAGAGAAATGTATGAATATTAGGCATTTTAATTCATAGTACTTCTTGATAAATTACAGGCTGATATGTTATCCTCCTCCCTCAAACACTTTATAACAAACATTGAGAAAAATGATCTCAACAGAAATTCAGGGTCTTAGCTTTGGCTAATTTTAGTTTGAATCACGCATCACCCGCATCACCAAAACATTATCATAGCACTTCAAATATAGGCAAAACATGTTTTTAAAATAAAGAGCAAATTAAAATCTGCAATGCTAGACACACATTTCCAAATAATTTCTCTTTGAAAAACTTGTCTCAGATGCAAAGATCACCACATATAATCAGATGTGTTCACAACATACACAATGAAACAACACAAATCCACAAGTAGAAGTGACTTCCACAAGTAGAAGCTAGAGACCTGCTTTTATTTTTCATTCTCAGGTGTAGCTTAATTTACATATACCTGACAGACAGTGACCATTATCACCTCAATCTAATGCAGTCCTTAGATCGTAAAGCTAGGTAGCTCTGACGGAGGCATCCTCATTCATTTGTTCAGTAAATATTTACCACCCACCTTTTCTATGCCAGGCAGTGGACAGAGTAACAAAACAGAAATAATTACCCTGCTGTGACTTTTAGTTTACTGTCTTGTCGTCCCTCAGAGACACACAAAATCAGACCATGAAGAGCCATACTAAGGGATTTGGATTTTATTCTTTAGCCAAAAGCCATTTAAGCAGAGAACTGACAAGATGATATTAGAAGGCCACTTGGGAGGATGGTCATCATCTGGAGACTGGAGGGACCCAATGATTAGGATAGCAAGGAACAAGAAAAAGAGTGTTGGTTTAAGGATAGTGACTGCAGAAAAGGAATAGATTGAATGTCAAGATTCTTGTCAAACAATCTGGACTTTGAACCCTTTCACCATTTACCTCCTTGGACTAAAAGTTACTTATACTCTTTGAGGCTCAGTTTCCTTAGGAATGCTTGTAAAACCCTAGCACATGGAAAACACAAAAAATCATGATGCTACTACCACTATAATGAAATTCATCTGAAAGAGATTTATGTGGACTGACTTCCTTTTTCTTGGACATTAACCCAAACACGAGCAATTTTTAAGAAGTTCAAGTGCAATTATATACAGTACTGCATTGACTCCATCAAGAAACAACTCCTGTTTCTCACAGAACTTACGGTTAAACAACTGCTCATAAATATACATTAAGTAAGGTGTTTTCCTCAAATTAATAAGAACTCTAGTTTGCACCTTCAATTTGTGTTTTCACAAGCATTTTTTTACTTCCTCTGTGTTTTTAAGTAAAAGGAATAGAAACAAAATCTTGTAGTTAAATCCTGATAAAAATTGTGGTGTTACTACCAATTATTTTAATATCTTCTGTCAATATTCTTATTTAAAACTTTATTACAGTGTAGACTCTTTTTTAAAAACTTTTTTAAAAGATTTATTTATGCATATAAGCTGGGGTATAGGCCAGAGGCGTGGGGCAGTGAGAGGTTTCACCAGAGACAGAGTGGGGAGCAGAACAGGCAGATCGACGGAAATACACTGCTGAGGGGAGCAGTGGGTGAGGCAGGAGAGGTCTGCCATGCCATGTGGGAATCTCCCCGGGTGGGCGTCGAACTCGTGTCTTGGCTGCCGACAGCTCTACAGCACAGTGCTTAACTGCTGCGCCACCAGGGAGGCCCTACAGTGTAGATTCTTAATTCTCACAGCACTGGGATGCCAGGAAACTAGATGCTAAATGTTCTCTTTTCTAAGTTATGAATTACAGACACTCATCTATATGTAGCTTCCCCTTACACTTAACATCAACAAAGGATGAACCACCCTGAAAATCTATCATATTCGATCACTCAATATTACTAAACAGGAGCTCCGCAAGACAATGTTCCAGGCACCAGTGAGAAGACAAAGACTAGTCTAATAGCATCCTTCTCCCCACGGAGCTTAGTCTAGGTATTCCTGCATGAGAAGAAAGGAGTGATACAGACAGAAGTACAAATATTACCAATAAAGATATCACTTTCAGTAGGGTGGTGAGAAAATGGAATTTCAACTGGACCCTTGGGTTAGCAGAATGCTGAGAGAATTTGCTAAGAAGAAAGGAAGCAGAAGAAACCAGAGGACAACATAATTTTATGTGTAAGTAGTTTTTTAAAAAGCTTTTGAGTATGAAAAACTTAAACAGGTAAAAGGATACAGAATAAAATGCACCTCTACGTATTCATCAATAAGCTTCAACAACTATCAAACTCATGGCCTATTTTGTTTTATAATATATGTCTTATGTGAAAACCCTAAAGGAACCTATTCTTATGTTTTACATTCTTTACTGACTCCATCCTCAGACAAATCTTTAATGCTACAGTAGTCTCAACAAGGTTGCTTTTTCCTAAAGGCCAAATAAAATGCAAGTCTATTTAAAAAAAAAAAATCAACTCCAAGGCAACAGTGACAAAGATATTGCAAAATGAAAGATAACCCTCAAATCAGTTTACATATACTTAAGGGACACCTTTTCCATGTTTATATTTCAATGAGAATGGACAAAATAATGGAAGACTTCACACCAAACAAAAAAAAGTATCACAGCTAAAATATCTAACACAAATGACTTGGTCTCCTGAGCCTGTGTCATCCTCTATAAAACAGGGAAGATCATCTACCTAAAGGACTTGCGAGAATTAAATGAGTGTAAATTAAATGCCACATGGATAGTTCCTCATGTTAATACTCAGTTGACCCATGAAGGACTAGGAGGTTGCCTGGTTTCCCAGTCCCTTTCCCTCATGCAACACTCTCTCATAAGATGAAGTGAGAACTTTCTCCATCTCAAAACATGCTAAAAGTGAGGAGCTAAGTATTCTAATTCCAAGTTTCTTTGCCTGTAAAACAAATAAAGGGAGCTGAGATTGAAGGACACATTTTAGTAGGATAAATCTTGTAAGACTAACTTCACAAAACAATGCCCCCTGAATTAGTAGCATGAACATCACATAGAGGTAGTGTAGGATCAAATACTCTCATTTCCCCCGTTTCTTGGCCACTGTGTTTTTACTCTTTCAACCACCCACAGTCTCCACACTAGCACAGTAACAACAGCAGGGCAGCCATCAGAACCTCAGGTGAGCCAAAGTGTAAGAAGCTCAAGATAAGTTAGTCCCCACAAAGCATGACTGGATCATATTCACCTTCATTTCCTACTTTGTTGGTAAGAAAATGCAACGTATCATTTGCAACTGAGAGGCAGTCCACTGTTGCTCTATCAAATCAAACGCTTTTTAAAAACACAAATGCTGTCACAACTGTTCACCTAGACTCTAATTCTTCCTATAGTGTCTTTCTTTCAATCTCTGTTATCTTCTTTAAGAGATGGTATATACTGAACCTTCACTAAACTTTCCTTTTAAATTATTATCTTCAATCACTAAATCCTTTTTCCATATGTGCTGACACAATGGGTTCAACTCTAGCACTTTACAGTTTGCCAAATGCCTTACAGAGTTCTTCATTTACTCCTTACACTACAGAAATGGAAATTCCCCTATTTTGTAGGTAAGGAAAAAGGAACAGAGAACTTACTATCTTGTCCAGTTATGAAGCACATTAGGTGAATGGGACCTCCAGGCTAAGCCTGCCAATTCCATGCTCTTCCCACTCTAGCTTACTCTAGGAGAGCCTACACTTTTGTCGCAAACCATATTTCTTTCCAAAAGTAAACCATCTTACAACCAGCTCTCTAGACTGCAGCCAGATATGCCCCCCCCCCGCCCCCGCCCCGGACAATCTTTCTGTGTTTGCTTCCACGACCTCCAACCATTAATTCCTACCCACCATTCAATTTCCACTCTTCACGGATGGGGTCATCATTCCTTCAAGCTCTCCTGCAGTATTTCACTTCTGCAAGCCAAACCTTGCCACTCCTTTCTCAGGACAGGCAGGTTCTCTCACTCCATAAACTACATAGTACGCTTCTCGGTCCTTAACAAGCTACTTAATAACTTTAAAAGTCCCATAAAAATGGGCATAATCTCCTGGCAGATCCTCCATCTCCATACTTGACACCCGGCCACTTGAAATTCGGCAGAACAAAGTACCAACCCTTACAAAGAGTCTGCCCGTGGCCCACTGTCACCGACGACCTCCTTCCCAGAATCTGCTTGTACAAAGGCTCCCCTCCAGTTCCCGAGACTCTCGCCTTCGGCGTTCTCCTTCCTCGCACCTGGGCCTCTTCCCCGCCTCACTCACTCGCCTTTAGGTGCCCATCCCAGCCAAGCAGCCCCAGCTGAGACGGCTTCTCCTCGTTCTCAACTTCCAAGTACGGCCTCTTATCACCTGTTCCCAACAAAGCGGCCCTCAGCCCAGAGCCCACCTTTGCCAGCGGCCGCCTCTCCACCCTTCCAACTCCTCCCGCCCGGGAGCCGCCCCCTCAAGCCGATTCCGAGGTGCGGGTGGGATTCCCACCCCTGGGGTCAAACAGCCCTTCTCCATCACCTGCTCCGCCCCTGCCTAGATGACATCCGCCGCGGCCGCCTCCTCCATCTCCCTACTCGGACGCTGGGTCCCCGGCCGCTCACCGCCCTCCCCGATCTCCAGCCGCCCCCTCTGGTGGGGGAGAGGGGGGCGTGCACCCCCAACCCGCGGCCTCCCCCCCACCAACGCGCACCTGTTCCTCCTCCTCCTCTTTCCCGGAGCCCGCTGGCTGAACCAGCGCCCCGACTCCCACCCTCGCCGCGCCCCAGCCCCCCGCGGCCCCGTACTCACCACGAGTAGGTCTGCTCCGCCATGGCGCTGACTCTCGCGGGCTCCGCTGCAGGCTCTGCCAGGCCCGGCGGCGGCGGGTGAGCTCGGGCCGGGAACGGAAGGCGCGGTTGGGGCCCGGCGCTCGCTCGTTCGTTTGCACGGAGGACAGGAGTCCCGGGAAGGCGGCTGGCGGGGAGAGGCCGGGCTCCGAGGCGGTCCCGCTCCCTGGGCCCCGGGGAGGGGCGGGCTCCGCTCTCGGCCTCCCTCACCGGCGGCGGCGGCGGCGGCTCCGCTGCGGCTCCAAACCCAACATGGCGGCGGCGGCGGCGGCTCTGAGAACAAGGGAGCCCCGGGGCGGGCGAACGGCAAGAGGGCCCCGCGCTCACTGCGCGCCGGGCCACGGGAGCGCCGCGCTCGGGCGGCGGCGGCGGCCGGGGGACATGGCCGGCGGGCGGAGGCAGCGGCGGCGGCTGAGGGGGGCGCTAGGCGGTGAGGCGAGGCCGCACGGCTCACACCCGCCGAGGGGAGGAGAGGAGGGGCGGGGGCGAGTCCTGGCCCCTCTCGGGTCACGTGCCCAAAACACGCTCACGTGACTCGCGCCCCGCCCCCCGCGCCGGGCCCATGCGCGGAGACGTCGGTTCGCGGTTCGAGACGACCGCGGCTCTCCGGGCCCCTGGCAGCCTTCCGCCGCCTGGTGCCGCCCCCTCCCCACGCGGAGCCGTCGCCTCGGCCCCCTCCCCTTCCCCTTTCGAGGGAGCTGCGGCGGCCGGCCAATCAGCGGCCTCGCTGCCACTCAGCTGTCAGCTGTCAATCAACAGTCTGTGGGCCGGGGTTCCCCAACTGTCAGTCAATCTGTCGGCCCCCAGGCAGAGCGCCGCATCGCTTCTCGGTTTGTTCCTTGTCCATTCATTCATTCAGCAAATAGTCCACGCAGCCGATCTTTACTGGGCCCAGGCTCCGTGCCACGTCCTCGGGGTGCCAAGTGGACTACCCCATCCTTGGCTTCGTTTAATCAATCAACAGATATTTATTGGGTGCCAATTCTGTATCAACTGATTCTCCTGGGTCTCTGACCTCCTTCGTGAGGAAAAGACATCGTCCAAGTTGTAAATGAAGATAATTTCAGATGCTGCTAAGTTGTATGAAGATGGTGACACAGGTTAGTAGTATAGGGGTGGGGGGCAACGTTAGATGGAGTGGTGACATTTGAGCTCACATGAAAGGATGAGAGAAGCTGGCCACGCAAGAGCAAAAAGGCCTTCCTGGAGAAGTAAACGTAGTAGAGCTACAGTGAATCTAGGGCTTAGGGAGAGAGGAGAGAGAAACAGCCTTGAGGCACTGGGGTGATGCTTCTCTAGGAGTGAATCAAGCAGTCTGAACGTGAAAAGGCATTCTAGGAAGAGAGAATGGCATGAGGCACAGCCTGAAGAGGTGAAGGTTTGGAGTGAGATGATAATTTGTGCTGGGGAATGTTTCAAAAAGAAACTGAAAAGATGCACTGATGCCATAGCTTGAAGGGTCTAGCCAAGCCTCCTTGCCAGTTTTTATGTTCATGAATGAAAATGATCAGTGCAGCTACAGGTTTTAGAAATCTGCCCGGGCAACAGACTTATTAGCCCTCCTGGACCCCCAGTCCCCACAGGGAGCAGAGCACACACACCTGAAACCAGCACAGCTGAAATCGAGCTGCTCTGCAGTTTCCCAACTCCAGGCCAGGATCTAGCTCTGCTCCAGTTTCCCAGGGCCTGCCCAGGCTTACGGGGAACACCGCACCCTGAATCTATCTCCAAATGGATCAGTTGGCCATTGCCCATACACCTGCCACTTGCCTGTTCCCCAAGGGGAACCCTTTAATGAGAAAGCCAAGTACATTTTTTTCCTTCAGAAGCAAGCTCTCCTTCCTCCTTCTCCCCACTGCCAGGCTCCAGGGCCAGTCAGGTTCAACGTGTTTCCTTGAGGCTCCACCAGAGAGCCCTGGAAAGGGGCCAGCTGAAAAGATGGAGATCCTGAAGCAGGTTTGAGGCAGAGCCCCACGAAAATACTAAATCATTGGGGATCCTTCCTCTGATTAGTCACAGAAGACTCCAGCCTGCAAATATCTTCCCAACCATAAACTGTACTAATGTGGAGATATCATGGAGAGCTGAGAAACCAAAGAGTCTAAATTCATCACATTTGTTTAGTTATTACAGCTTTGCCAGCTGCTTTTACAGGGCACCAGTTGTAACCTTGAACGTGACACACGTCTCGAAGGGGCAGAAGTGAAACTGTAGGCCCTGTGGGAAAGACCAGAAGCCACTGGCACAAGTGGCTTTGGGAGGTGCAGAAGCACCTTCTCTGGAGAGCTAAGAACAAAACAGACCAGACATGTCGCTAATGAAAGAAAATGACACATTGAGCCCCTGGGCTTTCGTTCCCAATGAGTCATGGAAGACAAAGCCACATGAAAGTTGGCATTGAGTGGCTAGAACAGGAGGAGGAAAGAAAGGCCAGTTCTTCTCAGAAGCAAAGGGGCCATTTTTTGCACTGAGAAAAATCCGGTGAAAGAAAGGAGGGAGAAATCTGGTGAAGGTATGGGGTCAGAAATGAGAAGAAAGGTTTTCTTCTGTCTACACCAGAGGGCTTCAAAGTGTCTCTGGGGGAAACGTGAATACAGAAGGAGCCAACAGCACTTAGTAGGGCCAGGAGTGTCCCGGCCACAGAACCCTGTGTCCACAGCCCCAGGAAGATGGAGTATGAGCCTAGAGACTGGTGGCTTGAGCATCTCAGGCTGAGGTTACCCAGATTCAGAAGGCACCAGCAGGTCCTGGTCAGGGTCTCTGTACACTTGCAATTCAAATAAGGCCAAGCCTGAAATAAATCTGAACCTGTGGGTTGGCTGGAAGCTGCCCAGCCTGGGGCACTCAGGGTGTGACTCCCAACCCCTGTGCCAGCAGCACTCAGCTCCAAGCTGGAGCAGCCCCAGGTGTATCTATGGCACCTGTGGACCACAGCCGGGGAGTCAGGTGTGTTTGGCAGGAGATGCAAGCATTGGCTCCCCACAGGAGGGGTGCCTGGCTCCCCTGCCACCTCCCCGCAGGTGAGAAGGCCACAGCTTGTGCAATGATTATTGAGAGAGTTGATGGAAGTTCCTCTAATTATCACCAAGGTAATTATAGGATCGCTTCTTCCACCAAGGGTGTTCAAAAGAGACTTGGTGAGTCTCCCATGTCAAGTCATCTGCCTGAGGCACAGACTCTGGGGAGCAGGTATTGCCAGACCTGGCTGGGCTGCGTAGGCACTTTTGAGAGGGCGGGCAGTTCAGGCCTGCCCCTCCAGCCCATTTCTCACCTCTGTCCTCCATCCACTCCAATAGACACACAGGCAGCCACACTCCACAATTAAGTACTTGCCACTTCCCAATGGGCTGTGTTTATTTTTGCTTCCAGATAGCTGGTCAAGCCCAGGAGGCTTTCTCACTGCCTCTTAACTGCTGCTGATAATTGTAAAGCTTGGCTTCTATGTCACCTCTAGAAAGCCTCACCTGACCAAACCTAGGCTGGGTTAGTGACTCCTTTCCTGTACTCACTGCCCCTGAAGGTACCAGGTCCTAACGCCTAGCACAGTGAGCTGTCTCTGCCTGTTCACTTGTCATTTCTCCCTCTGGATTGGGGATGTCTTGTGGGAAGAGACTCTGGTTTCTTGCCAGTTGTACTTGCAACACCCAACGAAGAACTTAGTTCAGATGAGATGCTCAAAGATTATGGGATGAATGCTTGGGGGTACCAGAGGGGAGCCGGATTTCAAAATGATAGGTTTTGTCTGATATTCCCACGATTCTCTCCATGATCTGCTATTTGGCATCCTGTCCCCCTACATGCTCCTCAGTTACTAAGAAAGAGGATCTTTAAGGGCAGAGAAATCAGTTAGACACATTATAGGGAGACAGAATTTCAAAAGTATTAGGTAGGCATCAGGTACTTAGATTCTTTGATTGTGGGTTTTTTTTAAAAAAAAAATACTTTTCTAGAGCAGTTTTAAGTTTACAGAAAAACTGATGGGAAGGTATAGAGATTTCCTACATATGCCCTCTCCTCCAATGCAATTTCCCTTATTACACTGCTCAACAGTGAGATCATTACTGACTTAAAAAGGCCCTAATCTGTAGTATCTTGGTGTGCTGAACATGAATATAACCCTGAAATTTTTTTATTAGCTCGTTTTGAAGATATTTCATATAATTCATTTTATGTTTCACCGTGTAAATTTATCCAATAGGACTGCAACAACATCCTAAATCAGCCTAGAATGATGTAATATTGCATCGCATTGCATAATACATTCATCCACACATCATCCAGAGTTGATTGCATCATTTTCTGATGCAATGCAATACTACTGCCAGGCGGCTTCTGAAGTAAACTGATGTCAGCAGTGCACTATAGAAAGCCCTGTCAGAAAGGTTGAGCATTGAAAATATTTCAGACTTCGTGAGAGACAGTTTAAGCTACTGTTCCATAGAACTGTTATTATTTTATGCATTTAGGCACAATACAGAACATTCATGCCTCGAAAATGCGTTCATAGTGTGGACAATTTCTGCTCTATTTGTGGGGAAGTGACATTTGCCAGCCAGAAGAAAAGTATCACTTCTCAAGTGAAGAAGGCTTATCATCTTTACTTCGGATGCAAGGTTGGTGACCAAGACAAGCCTTGGGCCCCACATATATGCTGTGCTACATGTCCAACACAGCTTTCACAGTGGTTAAATGGCAAAAGACCATCAGTGCCGTTTGCAGTCCCCATGGTGTGGAGAGAGCCAAGCAACCACATAAAAGACTGTTACTTCTGTTTGGTTCCTCCTCTTTCTACGGAATAAAGAAGCAAAAGAAGTCGAGAATAGTCTACCCAAACATTCTGTCTGCATTGAGACCAGTTCCACATGGTGAGGGACTTCCTATTCCAGAACCTCCAGCAGAATATTCTCTTTTTTTTTTAAAGATTTATTTATTTATACATACAAGCTGGGGTATAAGCCAGAGTCATGGGGCGGTGAGAGGGTTCACCAGAGACAGAGCGGGGAGCAGAACAGGAAGATCAGAAATACACTGCTGAGGGGAGCAGCGGGCGAGGCAGGAGAGGTCTGCCGCACCATGTGGGATTGTCCCCGGCCGGGCGTCAAACTCGCATCGTGAGGTGCCGACAGCTCCACAGTGCAGCGCTCAACCGCTGCGCCACCAGGGAGGCCCCAACAGAATATTCTCTTGATTCATCTGATGAGGACAAGGGTGAGCCGACCTGTTCTCCTGTTCCATCAGCATGCAGTGACCCAGATTTTCACTGTGGTGCATCAATCAACCCCACACAGACTAACACAGGAAGAACTAAATGACCTGGTTTATGATTTGGACTTCTCCAAGAACAAGGCAGAATTGCTAGGATCAAGACTCCAACAATGGAATCTTCTAGAGGAAGATGTCACAATTACTTTATATCAAAAGCGCCACCAGCAGTTGGAGCCTTTCTTCAGAAAGGAAAGTACTCTGGTATTCTGTTCCGATATTGAGGGCCTCATGAATGCCTTAGAAATCACTCATGACCCACAAGAACGGAGACTATTTCTAGACTCTTCGAAACTGACTCTTAAGGCTGTGCTTTTGCACAATGGAAACCATCTTCCATCTATTCTATTCCTGAACAACTGTACAAGAGACAAGTGAGAAATCTAAGAAGTAGTCTATGACTTGATTTTTTACAGGTAATAATCATAGGCCTATTACTATTGGCATGCATTTTGTGATATAAACATCAATTTATTGCAGATTCCAAAAAAAAAACTAGAGCCAAAATTAGAATTTCACTGTCATATTTGTGTTGAGTACATACAAATTGATAGGAAATGACTAATTTTATTTAAGTAACATGACTTTTGTAAAAATTTGTTGACCAGTCTATTAGTATCTTCTATTAGTATACTACATTTGCTACAATTTAGGAGCCAATAGAGGTGACTAAAGTCCATAATTTATAGTATTTCGTTCTCTGTGTTATACGTTCTATGGGATGTGATAATTGTATAATGACATGTATCTGCCTACCATTACAGTCTCATGATAGTTTCACTGCCCTAAAAATCCCCTGTGCTCCACCTATTCATTCCCCTCTCCCCCCTGAACCCCTGGTAATGACCAAATTTGTTACGGCCTCCATAGTTTTACCTTTTCCAGAATGCCATATAATTACGACAGTTACCTAAGCAGCTACTGTAGGTGTTGGGGGTCCATGTAGATGTTGGAATCATACAATATATAGCTTTTTCAGAGTCACTTTTTTTCACTTAGTAATATGTTTCTAAGGTTGCTTCATATCTGTTTGTGGTTTGATAGCTCATTTCTTTTTATCACTAAATAATATCCCATTATATGAATGTTCCAGAGCCTGTTTATCCATTCACCTATTGCAGGGCATCTCAGATGCTTCCAGGTTTGGGCAAAGTTTACAGAAAAATTGATGGGAAAGTACAGAGATTTCCTACATAGGCCCTCCCCTCCAACACTGTTTAGTAGTTATAAACAATCATGTGCAAGTTTTCATGTGGACACAAGTTTTCAACTTCTTTAGGTATACTGTGGATTTTTTTGAGGTGTGTTGTTTCATTTCCAAATATTTTGGGCTTTCCCAGATGTTTTATTGTTCTGGTTTCTAATTTATTTCTGTTATGGTGGAAAATATCCTCCGTGAGATGTCAATCTTCTAATATTTGTTAAAATTTGTTTATGATCCAGCATATGGCTTATTTTGATGAATATTTCATGTACACTTGAAAATAAATTGCATTCTATTATTTTGGAATGTGGTCGCCTATAATGTTAATTAAACCAAGGTGGTTGATAATGTTGCTGAACTCTTCTAAGTCCTGACTGATTTTTAATCTAGTAGCAGTATCAACTAATGAGTGGGGGGGAAGGGGGGGAGGGGTCTGTGGTGCCATGTGGGTTAGCTCCCTGGCTGGGAATCGTACTCATGCTGCAGTGGCTGGCAATAGCTTGATAGTGCTGAGACTTGAACCCCTGTGCCACCAGGGAGGCCCAGATGTTAAGCTTTATTGGCAACTCTCCTGTGATGTTGGTGGTGTGGTGTGTTTGCCGCTTTATTAGATAGCTAAGCAGAACATGCGCTGAACCTTGAGAATGCTGAAGGAGATGAATGGGCTTTGGAATGAATGTGGAAGTTAAAAAAACCTTCATTTTTCAGACCTGAAGATTTAGCTCTTTTGGAACAGAGTTGTTTCCTTCTTGAGTTTCAAAGACAAGATGGCTATAGTCACAGTATTCAGCGGTGAAATCTTGTTTCCGTCATTCTCATTCCTTTTTGTTTAGTCAGAACAAAGCTGTATTTCAAATATATAAAAAAAAATCTCAAATGATTGTGAGTCTGTCGACTTCTGCTTTTAATTCTATCCACTTTTGTTTCATGTACTTAAAGTGCTAGGATTGCGTTAAAGCACACTTAACGTTGTAATATCTTCCTGATGAATTGCCTTTTCTATCATTGTGAAATATCTGTTACAGTCTTTGTTTTGAAGCCTACTTTATCTGATATTAACACAGTCATTCCAGCATTCTTATGATTTGTGTTTTTATTTTACATTTTTTCACTTTCAAACTGGTAACTCTGTGTTTCAAGTATGCGTCGTGTAGATAGCACCTACAGGGACCTCCCTTCTCTGTTAAAGTATGTGTTTTAATTAGAATGTGTAGTCCATTTATATTTGATGTCATTATAGATGTGTTAATGTTTGGTTCTACTATTTTGCTATTTGTTTTCTACTTGTTCTATCTTTTATTGTTGTTTTTCCTTTGTCTACTTTCCTGCCTGTTTTGGGGCTAACTGATTATCTTCACTGAATGTAGAAATCTGGTTTGAGAAGTTTTTTTTTCTTTTGGCACTTTAAAAGTATTTATCAATTGGATTCTAACCTCCTTTGCAATGAGGAGTCAGTTGTCATTTGTATTATAGTTCCCCTGTTTATGTCATTTTTCTGACTGTTTTCAAGATAGATTCTTCTGTTTGTCTTTAGATTTCAGTAGTTGGACTATTGACATGGCTAGACAGTTCTCTTTGTATTTATTCTGCTTGAGAATCACTGAGGTTTTTTTAATCTGTAAATTTTACCATTGATTACATTTGAGAAATCATCAGTAAATATCTCTTCAAATATATTTATGCCTTATTCTCCCTCTTCTTCTAAAATTGGAATTATATATTATGTGTAGATATTTTCATGTCATCCCTTATAAGGGCCTGTGAGGCTGTGTAGCTTTTTTTTTTTTTTTTTTTTTTTTTTTTTTTTTTTTTTTTTTTTTTTTTTTTTTTTTTTTTTTTTTTTTTTTTTTTTTTTTTTTTTTTTTTTTTTTTTTTTTTTTTTTTTTTTTTTTTTTTTTTTGGTTTTTTTCTCCCTGGTCTTCAGAGTGACTACTTTCTATTGATCTGTCTTCAAATTCACTGACCCTTTCCTTTGCCATCTTCATTCTGCTATTAAACCTATCAAGTCAGCTTTTCATTTCCATTGTTATACTTTTCAGCTTATAATTTCCATTTGGTTCTTTTCTATAGTTTAAATTTCTCTGTTAAGGTTCCCTATCTGTTTATCCATTATGACTATATTTTCCTTAGAATCTTGAGAATATAAGAGTTGCTTTAAAATCACAGATGCTAATTCCAATATCTGGGTCATGGTTTTTTCTCCTTCAGATTGGTTTTTGAAGATAAGTAGTTTCTCCATATGTCTAACACTTAGTTTCTGTGTGCTGGATGTTGTCATTAATAGAGTCCCTGGATTCTGTTATGTTCCTCTCAAGACTGTTAATTTTGTTCTATCAGGTGTTTATTTTAACTGGACTCTAATCCCAAACTTTATCTCCCTTTTAGAGGGTAGTTGCTGAATTTCTGCTCAGTTCTTTCAGCTTCCAGCTGCTGACTTCACTAGGATCCCTGGAGCCTCCTATGCATATGTGTAGTTCAGCAGACAGTCAGGCAAGGATCTGGACAGAGTTAATATACAGATTTGGGGACTCATCATCTCTACAGTTTATTCCTTTCTGAGGTTTCCCCCTTAATCTCCCAACAGTTGGAATGGAATTCTGTACTCTTAACATCTTAAAACTTGTAAACTGCAGCTTTCTACACATAGTCACCTCCCACACAGATTAGACTACCTCAAGCAAAAAGCCACAAAAATGCAAACTTCATCCAATACAGTCCCTATCTTTCAAGTATAAAGTTGACTTCCTTCACATTTCTGCCTTGTGTTGGATGTTTTCCGGTGCTTTCAAATAATTGGGGTTTTGTGGTATATATTTTATTTAGATTTTATCATTGTTGTCTGAGGGAAGATTATTTTAACCCAAGCTACTCTGCTGTTACTTGCATTACTCTTTAACCCTTTATTCTTCAGACGCACCCCCCCTCCCCCTTACAGGTCAGTATAATTAGCTCTCATTTTTTTTTAAAGATTTATTTTTTATTTATACATACAAGCTGGGGTACAGGCCAGAGGTGTGGGGCAGCGAGAGGGTTCACCGGAGACAGAGTGGGGAGCAGAACAGGCAGATCAGAAATACACTGCTGAGGGGAGCAGCGGGTGAGGCAGGAGAGGTCTGCCGCGCCATGTGGGATTCTCCCCGGCCGGGCATCGAACTCGTGTCGCCGCTGCCGACAGCTCCACAGCTCAGCGCTTAACCGCTGCGCCACCGGGGAGGCCCTAGCTCTCATTTTTAAGTTGAGGAAACTGAAGCTTTGAAAAGCTAAGCCTAAGATCATACAATTAGTCCATGGCAGAGCCAGGATCTGAAACCAGTCAAATGCTATACCCCTAACCTTGCTCTACTTCAGAATCATTCCTAAATATCTTCAAGGTGATTTGGATTCCAGATTAGAGCCCACTAGAAAATATTCAGGGGGCCTCCCCGGTGGCGCAGTGGTTAAGCGCTGCGCTGTGGAGCTGCTGGCAGCGGTGACGCGAGTTCGACGCCCGGCCGGGGAGAGTCCCACATGGCACGGCAGGCCTCTCCTGCCTCACCCGCTGCTCCCCTCAGCAGTGTATTTCTGATCTGTCTGTTCTGCTACCCACTCTGTCTCTGGTGAACCCTCTCGCCGCCCCACGCCTCTGGCCTGCACCCCAGCTAGTATGTATAAATAAAAAATAAATAAATAAAAAAGAAAATATTCAGGGATGGGAAGAGGTTCCTCAAACCCTCAATCTGGGCTAGGGCAAATATCAGAATCATTTGAGAAACTATGAAGAATAGAGAAGCTAGGCCCCATCTTATGGATTGGTATTTCTAACTGTAGGGACTAGAAGTCTACATTGTATACCATTTTCTGGTGATTAGAATGTGAAGAAAGTCAACTTTTATTTAAAAGACAGGTTAAAGTTCTCTCTAATAAAGGCAGTGTACTCTCACTAGTATTCCTCTGTCAACTGTAGCTTGTGTTTCTCACTTTCCATCATGCTTCACTTCAGTAGCGGTATCAACGCCAAGATTAATACCATGGACTCAGGAGTCACTCCACTTAGGTTCACATCCTGGCTTTGTTACTGAGTAGCTGTGTGACCTTAGGCAAGTGGCCTCACCTCTCTGAGTCTCCTCCTTTCTCCTCTCTTAAATGGAGAAAATAATAGTAACAACCCCACAGGGCTGTTGTAAAGGATTGCATGAGAAGCATTTAGCACAGAGCCTGACACGTGATACCTCCTCAATAAATAGTGATTAGTATCATGAACACTTCTTCCAGCATCTTTTCTGATCTTGTGAACTATTTGAATCTCTTATCTAAATCCACCTCCTAAAGTTAAACTTTACCTATATCTTTACCTATATCTTCTAAGGTACTTCAAAATCCCTCCGTCCCAAATTAACACAACCTCTGTCCTTGTAATGGATCCATCCTCACCTGAGCCCCTCCACCCTAGAGCAGGAAGCATTTTAAAATGAGCCCAGAGCTTGAAAGACTTTCCAGATGTGACTAAGGCACCTTTAGAGTCCCCCTTCTTGCCTGTGAGCTGGAGCTTATAGACCACACCTTCAGTCAAGCCCTGAGTGGCAACTTTGAATATCAGAACGGGGCGTGACTTAACTGGCCTGAGTCAGGCTCACGTCAGAGTGTCCAGAGGTGAAGCCAAGTCTAACCAAGAGGACCCCAGGCATTAAGCTCCTAACACCCCCCATTTTTAGAACTCAGCCAAGTTTAGAAGCTCTAAAGATGAGAGGGTTCTCACCTATTACCCTTGAAGCTTGCTTCCCCCAATCCCTTTCATCTGCTAGATTTCTCTTCAGAACTCCTCCCCATGGAAACTCTTCCTCGGTGACACAAGGCACACCCCAAGATGACAGGCGCAGTCCTGGGATCCTTCTGGTAGCCAGAAGCATTCGCTTAGCATCCCATTTATGTCAGATTGGGAGAGTTTCTCAGATCTTCTGGGATGGAAGAAAGGAAGGGCCCCCCATTTACTGGGGATTCCTCTGTATGCCAGATGCTGACCACATTTATCTTGACTCTTGCACTGTATTGGTGTCTGTTCTCTTCTCACCACTGAATCCCCTACACCTAAATCCCGCACACCTAGCAGGCTAGACACTCGGTCAATATTTAATCATGATAATAGTAAAATATCTACTATGTGCCGAGTACTTATTACATGCCATACATTGTTCAAAATGTTTTCTAGCTCTTGACTCATGTAATACTGGATGGAAAATTTTGATAACAAACCTATGAGGCTGGACTCTTTACCCCTATTTTGCAGAAGAGGAAGTCTTTGTGCAGAGCAGGGAGAGGGGTGGTGGAAAGGCAGGCAGGCGGTAATGGATGGCGGGGTCAGGCTGTGGATCTAGGGAAATGAGGGCCCCAGGAAGGGGAAGGGAGGGCCTGGTTGACTGAATAAATGGGGAACGCAGAGAAATCCGAGTGTGCATGGGAGGAGGTGATTCTGGGAGAAGAAGGAGCAAAGGTGAGTCACAGTTTGGAGGGGGCTGGCTGCCTCTCAGGGTGAGTGTTTCAGATACTGCCAGACAGCCCTAGGCCACTCCCCTCAGAAATGCTCACATCACCCACGCAAGCACCAGAACCCCTGCCCAAGGAATAGGCAGAAATGAACTTGAATGTCACCACGGCCACTCAGGGGGTACAGGGAAGGGGTGTGACTGCTGCCCCCCTTATTCTCTGATCAGCTCCTCCCCTGGTGGCCCAGTGCCAGAGCAGTGTCGAGGCTGGCCCCTCGACACTGATGAGTCACAGGTCAGGCCCCTGCCCTGAAGCCTGGGTGGACCTGGGCCTACCTGGGCAGGTAGGAGCACATCTCAAACCCGACAGTCGTTCAGAGAATACCCACCTACTCCGCCTCATTCCCAAGGTGAAACCGACGGCAGTGGCTCGCTAAGGAGCCTGTGGCGCTGGCCCGGCCTTCCTGGGAGAGCATTCGAGGGGCCTCGCTTCTCAGGTGAGACAGGCCAGGATGAGGAGAGAGCTGCAAGTGGTATCCAAGAAAAGGAAACAACTGTGACGTCTTCCCCCAGCTCAGCCCACAGTGACACAAAGACCAAGTCTGCCCTGAACACTCAGCCCCACCAGCTCAGCCCTCCATCTGTCTGTCTGTCCGTCGGTCTGTACGTGTGGCAGATTTATTTGCCTCCAGGTCTGGCCTCACCCCCTGTGACCAGATGACTGGCTGTAGTTATCTCCCCTGCTGCCCTGGAAGCTCTAGCTTGTTGCCCCTCACTCTACCCCAAAATGGAGGGGACACAGCAGAGCAGCACAGGTGGGGCGCAGCCGTGAGTGTCACAGGGACATGGCGATGGCCACTCCTTCTGTCCTGATGCTCCGACCCCTAGCCCCAACGCCAGCTGGGTCAGCAGGAAGAAGGCCTGTCTTGTATATGAGGCCCCCTCTCCAGGTTTTCAGTGAGGCTCTGGGTTCTGACAGGATTCGCTGTTCTCTCTGCAGTCTGGAGAGGGAGGAGGTACCTCAGAAGTGGCTAGAAACACGCTTGTGGGCTGGAAGCCCTCTGCTCCCTCTCCAGGGCTCAGCACTGTTCCCATGCCCACTTCCTTCCAGGACTCGCCTACCCAGGAGGCTTTAACTGACCCCTCCATCTGTCTGTCTGAGCAGACCCAGCAGTAATTCTGGTTGAACTCCTTGGGGGTTGGGGGGTCGGGATGAGTCCCTTGGAAGAGCTGTTTGCACCCCACATGAGCCCCTTCTTGCTTTCGCACCACAGTCTTCTCCATCCCGCAGAAAATGAGGACCGTGTGGAACAGCCTCTGACTGTTCCTTGAATACCGATGTCTCCATTCTCTAGGCCCAGCCCCCTGCCAGATGTCTTCCTCCCGCGATTTTCCCTCTGAGGCCCCTTTCTTCCCTCTGTCTGTCCCTGCCAAGCCAGTTAGGCTGGTTTGAACCTGCCTGAATCCCAGATTGAGACGCCTGGACAAGAAGCCCATTCGTCCCACGTAAATTAGGGGTGTGGCTGGTTATATTCTGCAAGGGGTCATGCCCGCCCCCTCATACCCACCATTCCATAGCTATTTAAGAACCTGTCTATGTCTAGCCCACAGGGTCCCTCTGGAGGGCAGTGGGGCCTGATTTCTCAAGCCTGGCCTCTAATCAAAACATCCCCACCTAGGAACTCTGCCCACAATCAAAAAGTTGAGGGAAGAGAAGACACATTTTCTGAGCACCACTATGAGTCAAGCAACTTGCCAGGCCCTTCCCAATTAAGATGTCAGAATCACCTAACTCTTTAATAAACTGTAGCGACAACACCTACTCTATGTTATGCCTTACTGATCTTGGCTCATTTTACAGCATTTTTGTGACCTGTTATTTCCACTTCTGAATTGAGGAGACTGAGGGTCAAGGGAAGTGAAGAGATAGTTCCAGGGTTATATTCCCAGGTAAATGACTCCCAAGTCTGTGCTCATTTCACTCTACCAGTTTCATGGCCTTGAAAGACGTGCTCAAGGAAAATAAGACGTGCGCTACTGCATGCTCCTCAACCTAAAAGGGTCACAGACTCAAGCACCTCCTGGATCAAATAGCTCATTTAAATGAATGAAGTAATCTAAGTGCAATGCAATAGGGATGAGTGGAGACTGTGGATAAATGGAGAAGTCATACTTATCTAAAGGAGGGAGCTGCTACTCAGCTTCAACAAAAATTTACCCTGTAGGGCTATGGGTCAGTATAGTGAGACCTGATTTTTCAAGAAAATCTGCCACTTTCACGTGAAATTTGCAAACAAGCATATTTACATGTTGGCTGTAACAGACTGACAATCTCCCCTCCTGAACTAGAACATGCTCTGTAATCTTTGGAAGGATTTCATGTCTGATCCAGTTGTTTTGAGTTTTGCACTGTATTTGGGCCTTCAACATACCCACTCTATCTGGGGAGGGGAGACATAAGATATACACCCCCAAAAGGCATGGCATACTGAAAGAAAGGCACATAGTTCACACAGTAAAGAAACTCAGGACCACTTGTATGTTTGAGCCTATCAGTTAACAAAGGCAGGATCCAATGCTAGGTAACTTAGGCAGAAATAAATTTGTTGGAAGACTATTTGGAAAATTAGAGAACTGGAGAAACAGGATCAGAAAATTGGCAGAAATCCAGGAGAACTGGGTGACTGGAACAACAAGTCAGGTTTTGTCACAGACAGCCTGCTCCTACCACTGGCACACTGGAGAGCTCATCTCTCCTCCTAGGCAGCCCTCAACCCACCTTTGCAGCGGCCCCGCCCAAATAATCCAGTTTGTGGAGAACAGGTATTTGGCATTTTTGATCCATAAGGTAGATTTCCCCCAAACACAGGAATAAGGATCAGATGCTGGGAAGTCTCTCTTTCTCTCTCTCTCTCTGTCTCACACACACACACACACACACACACACACACACACACACACACACAGAGTTGGGAAAGGCAATCAAGAGAAGGTGACTTCCTGGATGAGGGAAGCTGGATGAGGGGATTTGGAGGCTCCTCACCCCTCCCTGTTCTTGGAATGTACCTTCCACCTGCCTTCCCAGCTCCCAGAAGCTGCCCAAGGACATATCCCCGAGATAAGATGTGTTGCTGACACCATCTGGATGATATATGTGACTAAATCTAGTGAAAGCCTCTATATAAACTTACAAGATTTGGCAGGCAGGCGTAAAAACAACTCATTTCGTGGCTGCCTGATGCAGCCTCTTAAGGAAGTCCCCCTGGTTATGAAAATTGCCAGCACCTACCTGGAGAGGTCTACCTTTGTCCTTGGCCTCTGTACCGGGGGTGGGTGCTGGTTGTAGATGACACCAGGGACATACCTAAGGCTGGACCCAAGTGCACGCACACACGCACACACGTATGGATGCAGAGCCCTGTTCACTGGTGCATGCTGACAGGGATTTGGAAGAGCCTGCTGTCTTTCATTTTCAGAATGGAGAAACACCCAGAGCAGCCAAGGTCTTGCTCAAGTTCACACCCAGAGCTGTGGTCCAGCCACACGATGAACCCAGACCACCTGACACTGTTTTTCTAAGTATAAAATGCTGCCGCTCTCATGAGGAAGGAGAGAAATCTTTTGTGGTAAAGCTGGAGACGGGGGTAGAAGGGAGCATTGAAACTGATGACACGGAAGACATAGTTTTGTTGATGGAAATGCAGAACCTTGGGCCTAGCGTGCATTTTCGCCATTTCCCCCAGGTGATTTCAGTGCGTGCAAAAATTGGAGAAGCAATGCTCTAACCAGAGGGGGTGGGGTCAGGGAAGGGAATAAAAACAATGCCCCCCCAAAAGTCATAGCTTCAGGAGTGACATGTTCTAGCTTATAAATTGAGAAGTGGGTTCACAGATAATATTTACTTTGTAGATTAAGATTTCTAACTTCTCTCTCAGGCTTTGCTTCAAAGTCACCTCTTGGTAGCTTCTACAGCAAGGCCCAGGGGTAGCCAGTCTGTGCTCAACAAATGCTTTGGAATGAATACATGATATGATGTGTATCAAATATTACCTAATGAAATGTCTTTTTCAAGGCAGGAACACTGCCAAGGTTGAGGGTTGCCGTGTGCCATGTGCTAGGTGGAACACTAGGCATGTCATCCTGGCTCATTGAATCCTCAAAAACCCTCATTACAGATGAGGACACTGAGGTTCAGAGGGTATCTTGCTTGCCCAAGGTCTTACTAGGATGGCATTTTAATTTAGCCACGATAAGAGGCGGCAACAATCCTGAATGTTGAACTGGGGATTTGGAGCTCGAGGAATCGTGAACGAAGGGGTCATACTGGAGGGGAAAGGACCCCCAAACCTGCCTGCTCTAAATAGGTTCTGCCCTTCTCTGCATCAAGACAAAACATATAAGACCTTTAGTGAAAAGAAACTTTAATATATCTAGTGTATAATACAGAAAAGACAGAGAATATAGTATTAAATTGAGCACCCAATGTTACCCATCCCCTCTTGGGCAAAAGTCCACCCAAATGGGATTGGCCCAAAGCAGGGCCCGATGGTCTGCCACAAGTGTAAAGCACCTTTCAGCAGGGACCCATAGAAAAGGGTCAAAAACAGCCAGACAAGTCTGGGAGAAAAAGAACAAACTCAAAATCCAGATGAACATTGCCATTGTCACCTCCCCACGGGTCTCTCACCCACATCTGTTTCCATCAGTCCGGGCCAGTGCAGCTTCTTCCCATGTCTCTCTGCTCCTTGGGCCTCTTCTGGCCTCCATCCTGCATCCTTCCTTCTTCCATCCCCTCTCTCCTTCTCCAGCTTCCTGTCTCTCCTGCTCAGCTCCACCCTCCCTTGGGTGGGGAAGGGAAACTGGAACACTCCCTTTTTCCTAGGGACCACCCTGTTACAAAAGTGCTTTCCCAACACGTGGCCATGTTGAAGAACCTGTGGTCGGGCAGGGTCAGGTTTTCACCTGGGGCCTCTGCAGTCACTTGGGGAAGGTGGGTGCATGTGGACTCTGGAAATTGTCAGCCCAGCATGGGGCTTGTCTGTATGCACTCAGATGACAATGTCCTAAGAAGACTACTCAGAACCTCCTAGATTTACCCACTTGGCCATCCAGAGGCCCAGAGAGGGTAAACTACTTGCAGAAGGACACATAGCGGGTAAGTCATTGAGTAGAGGTCACAATATCTGAGATTTTCTGAATCCCAGTGCTGTGTGGTCTCGCCATTCTCTGAGCCACTCAGACTGGGGGCCAGCAACTCTCTAAGAGGGTCTCCACAATCGCTGCTGTCACTGTTTTTCTTTTCTTTTTTTTTTTTAAATAAATGTACTGATTTTTGGAAGGGGGAAGGTCTGGCTTCTTTTTAAAAATTTTTTTTAAAAGATTTATTTATTTATGTATACAAGCTGTGGTGCAGGCCTTGGTGTGGGGCAGTGAGAGGGTTCACCAGAGACAGAGTGGGGAGCAGAACAGGCAGATCAACTGAAATACACTGCTGAGGGGAGCAGCGAGCGAGGCAGGAGAGGTCTGCTGTGCCATGTGGGTCAGCCCCCTGGCTGGGGATCGAACTCGTGTTGCAGTGGCTCTGGATAGCTTCATAGTGCTGAGACTTAACCTGTTGCACCACCAGGGAAGCCCTGTCATTGCTTTTATGCCAGGAACCCAACCAGCGCTATTCCCTGCCCTTCTCTGTCTCCCTAAGTAACCCATCTTCAAAACAGATGCCAAATTCCATCATTTCCCTCTGTGGGTCTAAGTCACCCTTCTCCTCTTTCCTCTTCCCCTTTCTACCCCCCTTTTGTCTTTTGATTGAGATATAAAAATTCACATATATATTGGGCACAGTTTTCCAGAGATACATAACCAATAAGATAGACATAAAAGATTTATAATAGGAATTGACTTATGCAGTTATGAGCTGAGAAGTTCCTTGCTCTGTGCGCTGGAGACCCAGGAGACACTCTGGTGTCAAGACCGAGTCCAAAGGCCTGTGAGTGAGGGCACCAACGTATGAGGACAGGAGACTGATGTCTCAGCAGAAACTCAGAAAGTAAATTGAGGGCCTCCCTGGTGGCGCAACGGGTTAAGTCTCAGTATTATGAAGCTATCCAGAGCCACTGCAGCACGAGTTCGATCCCAGCCAGGGAGCTCCCCACATGGCGCATGCTGCTCCCCTCAGCAGTGTATTTCAGTTGATTTGCCTGTTCTGCTCCCCACTCTGTCTCTGGTGATTCCTCTCACTCTCCCCCATACTACTGGCCTGCACCCCAGCTCTTGTATGCATAAATAAATAAGTCTTTAAAAAAGAAAAGAAAGAAAGCTCTCTGCCTTTTCTGTTCTATTGGGCCCTCAGTGGCTGAATGATACCCGCCAACATTTGGGGGGTCCTTCTGCTTTACTCAGTCGACCAATTTCAACGCTAATCTCTTCCAGAAACACCCTCTTGGACACACTCAGGACAAACGTTTTACCAGCCACCTGGGCCTTCCTGAACTCTGTCAAGGTGACACACCAAATGAACCACCAGAACAGTCTAAAAAAATTCACCCTTAAAAAAAATCATTGATTTATTTTAGTTTACAACATTGTATTTGTTTCAGGGGTTATAGGTTCAAACCTCTACAAATGTGTGTTTTCACAGCTTGCCCACCACAAGAACCGTGATAACTCTCCCCCATATACCATTAGGCCCCTCCCTCCCCCTCTCCTATCTGGTGGTTTCAGCTTTGCAGATGTCAAGGGTTTGTTATTGGTTTGGTTTTCTCTAACCCCTTGTTTGGTTAAAAATCCACCCTTTTAAAGTGTGAAATTCAATGGTTTATATCTAGTCATTAGCTGGTGCAACCACCACCACGATTAATTCCCAATCACTTTCACCAACCCGAAAAGAAAACCCTTGTCCATTAGCAGTCGCTATTCATTCTCTGCCACCGCCTCCCCCCACCCCATGTAAACTGTTAACCTGCTTTCTGTCTCTATGGTGTTGCCTGTTCTGGATATTGCATATTAATGGATTCACACCATATTCCTGACCCTCCACATGCTGGGGGGTTTCACATTACACCTAGGACACTCTTGAGGTTGCAACCCAACTACCACTGTGTGTAGCTAGTGTTTTATTTTTCTCATCTGTAAAATGGGGGTGATGACAGCTATGGACTGAATGTTTGTGCTCCCCCCCCCATTCGTCTATTGATGTCTTAACCCCCAATGGATGGTATATGGATAAAAGGCCTTTATGAAAGCAATTAAGGTTAAATTAGGCCATAAGGGAGGGACTTGCATACAATAGGCTTAGTGTCTCTATAAGAAGAGATCTCTCCCGTTCTTCTCCGCGCCCCACAGTGTGCAAAGAGGTCATGTGAACACACAGACAAGAAGGCAGCCACCTACAAGTCAAGAAAAGAGGCCTCAGAATGAAAGCTACCTTGCCAACACCTTGATCTTAGATTTGCAGCCTCTAAAAAAGACTTGCAGAACTGTAAAAATGAAATTTCTCTTGTTTAAGCAGCTCATTTGATGCTATTTTGTTATGTAGCCTGAATAGACAGACATAACAGAATCTGCCTAAAAATTGTCTTTTCAGGGCCTCCCTGGTGGTGCAGGGGTTAAAGTGTCAGCACTATCAAGCTATCGGCAGCCACTGCAGCACGAGTTCCATCCACGGCCAGGGAGCTTCCCACATGGCGCAGCAGACCGCTCCTGACTCACCCGCTGCTCCTCTCAGCAGTGTATTTCAGTAGATCTGCCTGTTCTGCTCCCCACTCTGTTTCTGGTGAATCCTCTCACCCCCTGCACCTCTGGCCTATACCCCTTGGATGCATAATTAAATAAAAATATATCTTTAAAAAGTTGTCTTTTCAGGATTCATTGTCACTACCTATAAGGCACCTAAAACTATGTGTGGCACGTTGTTAGCCCTATTAACTCTTGAGATTGTCACACAGCAGATGTAAGAGTTTGTGGAATGAACAAATCCATTTTGCAAGGTCAAGTTCTTAAAGTGAAGTTACTTGCATCATTATCCCAGGATATCAGACACAAACTGCAAAAAGGGAATTTATAAAAACAAAAGTATGGAGTTATAACAGCCAGCTCTGAGTACATCCAAAGATTTGGTCCCTGGACTGTCCCTGGAAGATCCTAGAGCTCTTTCTCCTTCCAGATCATCCCTGGCCCAGCAACCTCTTGGGAAGCACAAGAAAGCTGAGTTTTCTCCATGGGTTTATCCCACGGGAGTGAAAATCACAGGGGGGGAGCCGGTGGAGGGAGTAGAAATACTCGGGAAGCCAGTTGGAATCTTTGTTTCACTGCCTCTGAGCTGCAGTCTCGGTGACATCCCAAACCTGGTTTCCTCATCTAGAAAATGGAATCAATTCTATCTAGCACACTGACTTGTTGGCAGGACCCAATAAAAGCATTTTGGAAAGTGCTAGCTGTTGCTATGGTATCAGTAAGTTGCAAGAACTGATTTTACAGGCGGTGTCTTGTCACAGAATTGTGCAGTGACCACCTCCCAACTCCCGCCTGATTCAGCCTACCCAAGTCCAGTAACACTCAGAATTTGAATGCATTTAGGTTGAACATGATTTTTCTTTTTTACCACCATCTCTGCCATTACCTATGTATGTTTATGCTTGTCTTAATTTGCTTGCTTTACTTAGCCTCTCTGGCCCCTACAGGCCTCTGAGTTTGCAACTTTCCATCTAAATAGAGAGTCCTGTGCCAGTCAGATGATATCTGACATCCTGCATTAATAATTCCAATCACTGCTATTTTTTGAGCCAGGCACCAAGCTGTATGAGTAATATACATAAGCCAAATATAACCAAGGCTTCTGGTTGCTTAGTCTCTCTGCATGGTGACTTATTTGGCAGAAAAATGTAATTGGAAGTCATTAAATCTTTTCTCCAATCTCTCAAAAAAAAAATGCAAGGGAGTGAATATGTTTTTAAAAAAGAGAGCTTTGTTGATATAAAAATGACATGCAAGCAGTTGCACACATTTAAAGTGTGTGATTTGATGTGTTTTGACATAAGTATACACCTGAAAAGGTATCACCACAATCGAGGTAATGAGCATAACCGTAATTCCAAAAGTTCCCAACTTGCTTTGCAACCCCTTCCTCCCACCTGCCCTGTCCTCCTGGCCTCCTCCTTCCCAAGTAACCATGACTCTGCTTTTCATCACTGCAGATTAGTGTGAATTTTCTAGAATTTTATTTAAGTGAACTCATACAGCATGTTCTTATCTCACTCAGTACGATTATTTTGAGACTCACCCATGTGGCCGCTGCCCAAACCATCCATTGCCTTTTGTGACCGAATTTAACACCACCAATTTTCTAGCCATTATTATCCCCTTCACCGGTTGCTGCTCATTTTCTTGCTTCCAGTTTGGGGCTATCGTGTAGACAGGTGTCATAGACATCTGGGGTCCTTTGCCACGTGTGGACATGTTTGCAGTCCGCATGGGTACCTAGAAGTGGCCCGTCAGGTCGTAAGATAGTTACATGCTTAAGTTTTTAGGAACCGGCCCACTATTTTCCAAGGTCATTGTGCCACTCCCCATGCCCGATGGCCGTGTCCGAGCGTCCGGGGGCGCCACGTCCTCACCAGCACTTGTTAAGGTCAGTCTTTTAAGTTGTAATGCTTCTAGTTGTGGTTCTGGAGTCAGCACATTTTCAATGCACTTCTTCCTCCCAGAGGTGTCCCTGGAGGGGGCGGTTTCCTTAGACCCTGTAGTGCCAGCAAAGCAGGGGTCAGGTTCGAGATCGATTTGGGAGATGGGTAAAGGGGGGTCCTGGAACCCTCAGTGGTTTTTTTCAGGCTTTGAATGATCTTTCTCCACCATTTGTAGTGAGGCAACCAGGCGCAGGCAGCTGGGGGGGTTGGGGGCCCAGGGGCCCGGGGAGCTGGCAGGCCTCCCAGCCCCTGGTGAATCTTTACTCTCTGGGCTGGCTCTGGCGACCTCTCATGGTCCTGCCTCTCTAGTCGCTCGTCCTCTCGTCCTCTCGTAGCCCGTCGGCCATCGTCGCGCTGCTCTCGCGGCACTCCATCCTCTGGGACACCGCCCTTAGGCGCTCAGTTTCTTGGCCCAGGTGTGCCCACTTACATATGCCCACACCATACTCCAGGTGTCCACCATCAGGTATGTGTACCCCAAGCCCACGCTCCCAAGCGCCTCCTGCATTCAAGGCCGCAGGTGATAGCCACAGAGGCCAATGGCACAAAAGCCTGAGTAATCTTCATTTACCCTATAGACCGATGCTCAGATTTCCAGCTTTCTGACCACTCTCCTCCCAAATGTAACCCATGGCTGGGATCCTGCATAAAAAAGGAGAGAGAAGGAAATGTACTCTCTTCCCTTGGGAGGTGAGGAGGGAAAGAGTATGAAAAATCACACATAGGTAATAAGAAATTAGCTCACCTCAGCCTCATATTAACCCCAAGAGATTGTAAACATTCTTTACCAAATTATAGTGATAAAGTAACAGGCTCAGAGAGAAAATGACTTGCCCAAGGTCATACAGCCAGTTCCACATTTGAATCCAGCTCCTCTTGGTTCGAAAACTTGTTTCTACTCTTGGCTCCTGCAGAATTTCCTATTCTGGATACTACAGTCTTGGAAATTCCCCCAAAACACTCTCAGGGTCACAGAGGTGGGCAAACAGACTGTGTGAAATATGTCAGCTGAGGAGTGACAAAGGAACTAGGGACCATTGATCCAGTAGTCGTGTGAAAATAGTCTCCAAACATTTGAAGGATGGTATTTGACCCAGAACATTTCAGTTTTTTTAAAGATTTATTTATTTATTTATGCATACAAGAGCTGGGGTGCAAGCCAGAGGTGTGGGGGGTGAGAAGATTCACCAGAGACAGAATGGGGAGAAGAGGGCCTCCCTGGTGGCGCAGCGGTTAAGCGCTGCGCTGTGGAGCTGTTGGCAGCAGCGATGCGAGTTCGACGCCCGGCTGGGGAGAATCCCATATGGTGCGGCAGACCTCTCCTGCCTCGCCCTCTGCTCCCCTCAGCAGTGTATTTCTGATCTGCCTGTTCTGCTCCCCACTCTGTCTCTGGTGAACCCTCTCGCCGCCCCACGCCTCTGGCCTGTACCCCAACTTGTATGTATAAATAAAAAATAAATCTTAAAAAAAAAAAAAAAGAATGGGGAGAAGAACAGGTGGATCTACTGAAGTACACTGCTGAGGGGAGCAGCGGGTGAGACAGGAGAGGTCTGCTGCGCCATGTGGGAAGCTCCCTGGCTGGGAATTGAACTCAGGCCATTGGGATACTAGCGCTGAGACTTAACCCGTAGGCTGCCAGGGAGGCCCAAGAAGTGCTACTTTTTAACTTCTATTATTTGTGTCATATTTTATAGTACATTTATATTACTATATTTTATTTATATTATTAAAATTCAACAGTAACTGCGGCAGTGGTCTAGAGCTTAAGCTAATGAGGGAAAGAATATTTGCTCATCGACAGTGTTTAGAATTGCCATTGCATTTTGACAATCGCTGACTTTCAGTTCTTGGTTTATATTTTTGCTTTAAAAATAGGGGCCTCCCTGGTGGTGCAGCGGTTGAGCGCTGCACTGTGGAGCTGTCAGCAGCGGCGATGTGAGTTCGACGCCCAGCCGGGGAGAATCCCACATGGTGCGGCAGACCTCTCCTGCCTCGCCCGCTGCTCCCCTCAGCAGTGTATTTCTGATCTGCCTGTTCTGCTCCCCACTCTGTCTCTGGTGAACCCTCTCGCTGCCCCACACCTCTGGCCTGTACCCCAACTTGTATGTATAAATAAAATCTTTAAAATATATATATATATATATATATATATATATAAAATAACAAAATGACAAAATTTTCCTCTTCATTATCTATCACTCCCTCTGGCCCACTGCTGGCATGTCCCTGGGCACATGGACAAGAGTGGGATGCCTAGTGGCAGCGCAGCTGGGCCCACAGGGGTGGCTGTGTAGAGCCGCGTCTCTTCTCTAAACCCATTTCCTCATTGCTGAAATGGGACTTTAATAATTTCCCGTTTATTATTATTATTTTTTAAAGATTTATTTATTTATGCATACAAGCTGGGGTGTAGGCCAGAGTGGGGTGCAGAACAGGCAGACTGACTGAAAAACACCGCTGAGGGGAGCAGCTGGTGAGACAGGAGAGGTCTGCTGCGCCATATGTAGATTATTGCCCTGGCCGGGGATCCAACTCATGCTGCAGTGGCGCTGGATAGCTTCACAGTGCTGCGACTTAACCCGCTGCGCCGCCAGGGAGGCCCAATAATGTCTCTTTTAAAGGATGCTGTGTGGTCAAATGATATAACACAAGCACAGATGCTTTCCTTTGCCCTTTGAGTTTATCTCTTCTGTGGGAGTCAGTTGGTTATAGGGGAGGAGACTTCAGCTTTGCTGTCTCTTTACTGAAGATGGGGTCTCCTGGGTCCCGATTGTCCCTGTTAACCAATCCTCCACCGTGTGAGCTGCAGGGGCCTCTGAAGAAGCATGTCTCTCCTTTCCCCACCACCCTGTTTCACCTACTGCTGCGCAGCCATCCCCGGCTGGGCAGGGTCACGGTTGATTCAGGCAAATGGAAAAAGAATCTTGGAGCCTTAGTACAGTGACATGCCACTGATGCTGAAGCAGGGGACCGGATACACAGGCAAACTCCAGGGAGGGAGGCAGGCAGGCCGCAACCGAGCCTCCTAGCCCCCATGACCTCTGGCTTCTTGCCCTGGGCATCCGTATTCATTAGGTACGTGTGCCCCGTGCTTGTGCTCCTAAGTGCTTTTTGCAATAACACAGCATCATGCGTGAGTAATTCAAACTGAGAGAAAAATAAAGGTGCAGGTGGCGGCTACAGAGGCTGGGAGTGGGAGGTGAAAAAGAGCCTGAGTTACCCTGTGTTCCTTATAACCTATCTTTCTCCAAAGTCTGGACTTTCTGGGTGGTTTAAAAAGGCCTTTATCTGAAGCCATGGTTCTCCAATTCGTGCAAGCTCACTGGGTCCCACCCCTGGAGTTTGTGGTTCTGCAGGTATAAATGAAGCTCAAGGATTTGCATTTCTAATAAGTTCCCAGGTGAGGTTGATGCTGCTGGCCCTGGAATGACACTTTGGCCTGTGTCAATCAAAGTAATTCCAGTGATTCTAGTAAGTTTGCTGGTGATTAATTCAGAGTTGGGCCTGAGCCAGTTAGATGCAAGGAGAGGCTGGTTTTGTTGATGATGGGTGTCAGTAGCTCCCTTCTCTTCTCCCCCCAGGAAGCTAAGATGCCTCGGTGAGTGGCAGCAGCCAGTTTGTGACCATGAGGAGGAGCTGGCCTTCAGTGACACATCTCTCGGAGAGGGAAGAAGAAGAGGGGGAAGATGGAGAGAAACCTGGGCTCCTAATGATATCATCAAACTCACCTAACATTGGGGCTTTATTTTTCATATTCTGTAGAATTTTTATTTGATTTCCAGACCAATTGAACATGGTACATGAGAGAAAATGAGAAGTCAAGAATAAATCCAAGGTATTTGGCCCAATCCATTTGAAGGACTGAATTGTCCTCAGCCGCCCTGGGAAGCCTGTGGGTGGAGAAGGTATGGGGAAGGTGGAGAATTCTGATGAAGGCCAAAAATCTCCCACTCTTTGCAACTTTAATTTGATTTCAGTTGTTCCGAGAGCTGTGCTTTTGGTCAGAGGCTTAGCCTTTGCGGTTTCCCATTTCCCACTTATTTCTATAACACAATAGGGAAAAATGCAATAAAAAGAGACACAGAGGTGCACTCACACCACTGAGTGGAGGGAAATGGAAATGACTGAGATCGAACCTCAGCAGAAGGATAGCAGCCCCGGGGTCTCGTGGGAGCCGGGGCCTGGCTCATGGAGCCACTTTGGGGCAACATGAACAATGTGGGCCAAATGGACTGCGTGGCTGTGGGTGCAGCATGTGGGATCGTGTTCTGAGGCCACAGCTGCTCTCCTCCTGGCTCGGCCCTCCAGCCACACGGCGTGAGGGACGGAGGTCAGCAAGACGCCCGAGCCTGCCTCCACTCGGGATGGCTCACCATGACCCCAGTCCCAGAGCCCCTCACTCCATCCTTTCAACACCCTTTCCAGCATCCCAACCTGGTGGGCAGCAGCCCGGTTACTCTGGGAGACTTCTTTCCGTGCCTTCTCTACCCTCCCCCCCAGTTCTGTTAACACAAGTCAGTGTGCGCATGAGCTGTCCGTTTTCAACACTGCGCAGTCTGGGGTTGGGATAAGGGACTCTGGGGGCCAGGGGGCTGCTCTGTAATTCTTGGAGGAGACGAGCCAGCAATGTCAGCACTTAGATATGAGCAGCCCTTGGAGTGCGTGAGCCTGACTGCCCCCTCTTCCCCGCCTCAATAGAGGAAAAGACAAGGTGAGTATGTAGGGGGCAGGGGGTCAGACTGAGCACAGAGGACACTCACTGAGACTCCACAACCTGCAAAGTCCTGTGTGGACTTGACCTGATCTGGGAGGTTTCCATTCCTTGCAATAAACACCACATCCATTCTCATTCCTGTTCCACTCAGAAGCTGACATGACAAGGATGCACCTGCCCTGCTGCTCTCAGCTTGGAGCCCCGATAGCCTCAGAGGCAGGCGCAGGAGCCGCCTTCACCATCTGCTGTCACTTTCCAGAGACCCACGGGTGTTCCATGGAAGGACAGTCACTGAGAATACTGTTTGAATAACTTACCAGCTGCGCCTCTGGCAGGCTATTGTGTACAGTGAAACGAACAAGAGGGGGACCCACACACGAAGATCCCACTTCAAAAAATATTTCTCCTGTCAAGACCTGGAACTAATCTTGTCCACTGAGGAACAAATGAATGAATGAATAAGATCTCTCTCTCTCTCTCTCTCTCACACACACACACATATGCACACACACGGGAATATTATTCAGCCACGAAAAAGTAAGAGATCTTGTCATTTGTGACAACATAGATGGAACTTGAGGGCGTCGTGTTAAGTGAAATAAGTCAGACAGAGAAAGGCAAGGACTCTATGATCTCACAGGTGAAATCTAAAAACAACAATGTCTAAAATCTAAAAACAAAATCTAAAAACAACAACAATGAACTTGTAGATAGAGAGAAGCAACTGATGGTTGTCAGAGGAGATGGAAGAGGGGTAGGTGAAACAATGAAGGTGGTGAAAAGGGACAAATTTCCATTTACAAAATAAGTCCTGGGGATGTAAGGTACAGCATGGTGACTATAGTCAATTGGACTGCATACTGTTTTCAAAAGATGCTAAGAGTAGATCTTAAATGTTCTTATCACCAGAAAAAAAATTTGTAACTATGTTTGCCATAGATCTCGACTAGACTTATGGTGATCTTTTGCGGTATATATGTAACATATATATCAAATTATTTGGTGGTACACCTGAAACTAATAAAAAGTTACATATCAATTGTATCTCAGTTAAAAAGCATTTATCGCCAGCATTGGTTGGGGAGTGGCTGGTGCCTGATAATCACCAACTTGGGGTGCTTTCACAGCCACCAGCCAGAACACACCCATGTCCGTGTCATGGCTCCTGAGGCTAGAAATCCCACATGGAGGTGTGGGCAGGTGCCTTTTGGACCTGGAAGGGGACAGTCCTCCCTGGCCTCTCCCATCTCTGCCATCGCTGGGACTCCTGCCTTACAACCAAAGCTCCATCCGCCTCAGCCTCTGTCCCTGTCCTCACATAATGTCCTCCCTGTGTGTCCAGCGTCGGGAAATTTTTCATCACTGACTTCCATATTTAAACATCCTAACTGACCCCTATAGGGTTAAAGCTGCTTAATATTGGGGCTGAGGGTAAGGGCGGTGGAGGTAGACAGATAGCCAAAGAGAGCTCTGCCTTTGCCCTGGGAGGCCGTCTCTGGGTCTCTGGGGTGTCTTGGCTCACAGGAGTGTCTTTGTTTGCTGGGGACTTGGCCACCAAACAGCCTCACAATGTGGTTTATGACCAGGGAGGGCTGGGATTGTAATGGTCAGCCAGGCAGCAGCATAGGCCCCAGTAAGCACCCGGACACCCAAGGCTTGGGTAAGCTGGGGTGGGGGGGCATAGCTGGGAGGATTAGCCATTCAGGACTCCCCAGAAAGAAGACCTCGTCTTGAACAGTCCTTTAGGCTGGTTCTGATTTAGATTCTTTTGCCGTAATAAATCATCACCATAAAGACAGGGTTTTCTTTGAGCTGTTCTAGTGAATTATTGAGCCGGGGGTGGGGGGGGGAGATAGTGGGAACACATACATTTCTAGCCAGCTGGTCAGAGGTGTGAGTGACCCAGGCCCCCTGCCCGGTCCCTGTCCCCCTGCAACCTCCTGCACTCGGGGTTTGCAATGAGGGTTCTCTGCAGAGGACTCTGCCTGGCACCTTGAGTTTAGCAAACTCATCGAAGGCCCTGGTCATCTGCCTCTGAAATACACCCCAATTTCTTGCAGTTTGGAGCAGGAATGGGTTTCTGCCACAGAGACAAGAATATCATTTATTTCTTTCTGAAATCCAATCATTCCTGACCCAAAACTTCCACATGTCCCACGTCTTCCTGTTTACATCCAGTCTTGTACAAAGGTTGTGAGATTCTTACACAGGTAACAATGTTTCAGGGGGGGCCTTATGGTCTTTGTCGACACAGGTTACCCCGATAGCCTCCATCCAAGTCAGCAGAACCTTCCAAGGCTGGCAAGACAGCAATTTCCATGCCAATCTTTGGTGCAGGGATCTTTGTTCGGTCTATTCCCAGCCCAGACTCTCCAGGTTGCCTCTGGAATCCCCAAACTACTTCCCAGAATAGGGGTCCCCCGCATCAGCTCCCAGCCCTCCAAGCTCTTTCCACCAGCCCCTCTTCCCAGGACAGTCCATGGCAGTCTCTGTCCCCTGGGCCTTAGAAATGGCCTGGGCCTTTCCTCTCTGGGTGGGCGTGCTCCAGAGTTGTGCAAAACCCCTGTAATCTTTCTCCCACACTAACCTGCCTCCTTCTCGTCTATCTTTTCACAGTGCACGTTCTCCCTTCCTTTTACTGCCCTGGCCCTCAGATGAAATATCACCCATCTCTGTAAAAATGCCAGACTCCTGGCCCAACCCCCTCTCTATCAATTGTTAAGCTGACCCCACCCGCCTCCTCCCGCCCCAGAGGAGTCAACAGTGGTGAGACCTAAGTCCTCCCTCCCCTCCAAGAATCAGCAGGAACTCCTGGAACAGTTTCTGGCAAATTCCTGGAAGAGTCACCGGGCACCGGGAACTATGTGCTTAACAATTGACAGAGAGGGGCTTGGGCCAGGAGTCTGGCATTTTTACAGAGATGGGTGATGTTTCATTTGAGGGCCAGGGCAGTAAAAGGAAGGGAGAACGTGCACTGTGAAAAGATAGATGAGAAGGAGGCAGGTTAGCGTGGGAGCAAGATTACAGGGGTTTTGCACAACTCTGGAGCACGCCTACCCAGAGAGGAAAGGCCCAGGCCATTTCTAAGGCCCAGGGGACAGAGACTGCCATGGACTGTCCCGGGAAGGGGGGCTGGTTTCCATACAGGTAGTGGCTGGTTTTTCTCTTGTCCTTCTGAAAACATTCCCTCTTTATCTTCTAATTGGGAAATACATTTTCCTCCTAGTTATAGGCTTTTGATTTAATTTTATGAGAACCAATAATCCTGACCTTATTTTGTTAAGGGAACATTACTCCTCCTCGCTGCCTGGATTCACAGTGGACGCGGTGAAAGAACCCTGCCCCTCCACCGACTTTCTCTCTCTCTCTCTCTCTCTCTCTCTCTCTCTCTCTCATTACACAACGGACACAGGCAATCTTGCTTGATTAGCCCATACTTACTAAGTGATTAGCTCTTATGTCCGGTACATAGTAGATGCTCACTGAATACAGAGGCTATTGTCATTATACCTCGTCATGTACCCATTATACAGCTTTCCCACTTTTTCCTTAGTAACAGAATCCTTATTTACTTGCCTAGAATACAGACATTTCCCAGCCTCTTTTGTAGCACTCCCACTCTTGAGATGCATAGCTTTTATCCTTCCATCTACTTCTTGCTTCCTGATAACTGGAGCTCCAGGAAGAGGTTCGCCTAGACATTGAAGTGACCTTGACTATAGAAACCCCCACTGAGGAGGGTAGAACAGAAAGGTACAAGCATTGGTGACACCACGGAGTCCCCACATCATTCCAAGACCCTCGTGTATTTTTTAAAAAATACTTTTCTTTCTGGTTTTTTTTTTTTTTTTTTTTGAGAAGAACTGGGGTGTAGGCCAGAGGTGTGGGGGGGTGAGAGGACTCACCAAAGACAGAGCAGAACAGGTGGCTTTACTGAAATAACTGCTAAGGGGAGCAGCAGGCGAGACAGGAGAGGTCTGTGGTGCCATATGTGGGTCAGCTCCCTGGCCTGGCTGGGGATTGAACTCAGGCCTATGCGGTGATAGTGCTGAGACTTAACCCTCAGGCCACCAGGGAGGCCCGCTTGTGTGTTTCTGCCCCTGTCGGTTGCATGCAGCTAAATCTCACCTGACTTACAGGTTATTATAACTTTCAGAACTGACTGACATGGAATGACATCTTGGAACGAGAGTTTCCTGTTGCTGGAAGTGAACAAAGAGAGGTTTGTCAGAGGTGATAGGATATCAGAGAGATAGCAGAGATTGCTCACCTATTCCTTCCTCACATGTTTAGAGAGTGCCCTAGTCAGGAACAAGTTAGAGAGCACGGAGAGTTTGCTCACCGGGAGGTTCATCAACAATTACAAATGTGAAAGGGGCCACAAAGGAGCTTAGGCTAGAGAATAGCAGAGGGGAACCTGCTTCAATGTATCTAGAAGGACTCGGTGAGATGGTAACAATGGGGCTGAGAAGTAGAAAAAGAATGAGAAGGAATTTGTGATGGAAGAAGTCCTTGAAGAGTGGTTCGGGCAGAAGGGACGGCTTGGGCCAAGGCCCTGAGGCCTGCAGGAGACACACATGTCCAGCCAGCGTGCAGGTGTCAGCTGGGGAGTAGAGGAGGTGACCGTCAGGTGGCAGGGGGCCCTATCACCCAACCGCATGTAGGCCAAGACAGGGGCTGAGTACCATGTAGAGTGGGGAATCCTAACACCAGACTTCCACCGCAAGGGTCTTTAGCAGTTCCCACTTACATCAGACCAGGGTTTCTGAATTAGCAAGCCCAGCTGAAAATAACTTCAGTGAAAAAGGGGTTTGATAGAAAGAACCTCGAAGTAGCTCATAGCATTTACTTTGTTCTTTGTAAATGATCTGATTTTTGAATAAGTAACGAGTGAGAAAGAGTTTCTCTACTCACCATACTTCTGAAGCGGAAGGCGTAGGGTCTCCATACCCTCTGATTCTCTGAGGGCTCCAACAGGGTATCTCCCCGGAGCTGGTGCAGACTCCGCAGATTCGGGGCTCAACCCCACAAGACTGCCTCAGGTGCCTCAGTCCCACCTCAGATGCCCGTTGCAAGTGCACAGGACTCCCAGGGTAAGCGGAAGAGTTGTCAGGGTTTTCCGCCTACCCCCTCGTGATGGGCGTCTGCAGGCCTATGCGCTGGCCTGAAAAAGGGTGTAGCGTGCGTAGTGTGCGCATGCGCAAGACACAGGCGCAGAGCGCATGAGGGAGAAGGGCACAGTAGGGTGAGAGAACAGCGGGACAAAAGTGGTAGGAAGCGAAGAGGCAGTAGCAGAGAGCCCTGAGGAAGCGAAGATTTGTGGGGAGCTAGGAGTCCTACCAGCCTCCTGCCCCCTCCCCAGCCCACCTGCCTTGTACATGGTTGTTTCACAAGAAAGATGTAATAAAAAGCCTAAAAAGCCCCTGAGGGCCCCAGGACTCGTTCTTGTTCATCTACATGAATCATAGGAAACCTGCACTGGTGCCCGGCTGGCACAGTAGGCTGGCACTACAGGTACCCACACTGTTGTCCAACTTGGCTACAAACCGGGGAACTCCTGTGACACCCCTCCCCCCAGATTGTCATCTGCTAAAACAGTTGCTGGGACTCAGGGAAACACTTTAGTTATGATTACCTGTTTATTATAAAGTATATAAATAGGGCCTCCCCGGTGGCGCAGCAGTTAAGCACTGCACCTTGGAGCTGTCGGCAGCGGCAACACGAGTTCGATGCCCAGCCAGGGAGATTCCCACATGGTGGGGCAGACCTTCCTGCCTTGCCCACTGCTCCCCTCAGCAGTGTATTTCTGATCTGCCTGGTCTGCTCCCCACTCTGTCTCTGGTGAAACCTCTGCTGCCCCACGCCTCTGGCCTGTACCCCAGCTTGTATGCAGAAATAAATAAATCTTCAAAAACAAAACCAAAAAACCCAAAAAAACCAATAAAGTATATAAATAAGGAAGAAGTATATAAGGTAAGTCTGGAGGGGTCCATGGTTGTGTTCACCAGCCAGGATGCTCCCCCAAGCCCTTCATTTTGGGGTTTTTATGGAGGTTACATTATGAACACATGGCTGATGGGTGATTAACTCAATCCTGGCCCATCTCCTCTCCCAGAGCGCAGGCAGCAGTGGGCCTGAACCCTCTAATCTTGTCTAGGTCTTTCTGGTGGGTGGGCTACCTGTATTCTGACGCTACCTAGGACCCCCCAGCCACCACCATCTCATTAACACACAAAAAGACTCATCACTCTGGAGATTCCTAAGGCCTCAGAAGCCACTCTGTCAGGAACCAGGGATTAAGACCACACCTTACAAAAGATGCTTCCATCACCCCATCACTCAATTATACAAGACTTTCTGGAGCTCTGGACCAGAAACAGGATGAAGACCAAATATATGTGTGTGTGAATATATATACCTTATCCTGTCACCACATCATGGCCGCCATGTCTATAGCCAGCCATGTGGCCTTGTTCTCTGCCCATCTCCACCATGCTGTGTGCCCAGGAGGCTCCACTGCCTCTGCTGGTGGTTGGAGTAACTGGCAAAGAGGCCGGCAGGGGACAGAGGCCGAGTGGAAGAGGGGGAGGCCTTTTGCTTTGAGTCCACTTGGCCCTGGCTGCTTGGGGGAGCCCTTCTAAGGCACTGGGGCCCATTCCCACCCCCTCCATCCAGACTAGGCCTGTCCACTGTTAGTGGCCCCGACTGCTCCCTGGGTCCTCCATCCTTTGCATCTGACTACATCTTCTCCCACTTGGGAAACAGTCCTTTAATGAAAGCCGCCTGCCTCATCTTAACTTTCCAGGACCCTGACCAATTTGTTCATGGTATAAAAATGAAGCAGCATGAGAGGGAAATCTTGTCTCACCCTGTCCTCCAGTCTGCCTGAAACAACCAATGTTCTAGGCTTCCTTTTTTTTAAAAAAAAAGATTTAATTATTTATGCATACAAGAGCTGGGGTGTGGACCAGAGATGGGGTGGTAAGAGGATTCACCAGAGACAGAGTGGGGAGCAGAGCAGGCAGAGTGACTGAAATACACTGCTGAGGGGAGCAGCGGGCGAGGCAGGAGAGGTCTGCTGTGCCTTGTGGGAAGCTCCCTGGCTGGGGATCGAACTTGTGCTGCAGTGGCTGCTGATAGCTTCATAGTGCTGAGACTTAACCCCTTGCGCCACCAGGGAGGCCCTGTTCTAGGCTTCTTTGTATCTGTCCACCCAGAAACACTATCACAGGAGTTATGTTGGTTTGTTTTTGGATTATCAAAAACTTAGAGAGACTCCAAGTCTGGCATGTGAGTGGTTTGATTCTACCCCAGGTCCGGGGGAGAACCCCCACTCAGCCCGATTTCCCTCTTGTCCCTTTGGATACCCACAGAGGCCCTGTTTTCAGGGGATGAAATCCAGAAGTCGTGGCTTGCTAGAATTGCTGTGTCCTGCGTGAAGGCTGTGAGGAGCGACACTTGTCCATCACCTGGACACCTGCCTGGACGCTGCCAATGCTAACCTGGCTTAGCAAGACCATGGCACTGGCACTCCTGGCCCCACAGGAGATTTTGGGATCCATCAGCCTGGAGTCTACTTTTCCCCCAAAAAGCCAAGTGGCCATTGTCACGATTCCTGAGAGACACTGCGGTTCTGTTCCCAGAAGACTTTTTCAACCTTTGACTTGGAGCCAAACTTCCTGGCTTCTGGTCCTGCCTCTTCTTACCTGGGAGACCAAGGCCAGTTGCTCAGTGTCTCTGCGTCTCAGTTTCCGCGGTTGTGAAATGGAGATAATACTAAAACTGTCTTCACCGGTTGTTGGGCGGTTAAAGGAGCAAAGACAAGTAAAGCACTCAGCACAGGGCTGCGCTCAAAAAACGTGAGTCCTATTTTTAGGATGAAAACTAACATTTAATTGCATGTCTGTGGTTGTATTGATACGATTGCATTTAATCTCATTGAATTCTCATCCCAACCGTGTTGAGCTCCAGGTTAGCCTACTTTGCAGAGGAGGGAACCAAAGCTCAGGGAGGTGGCAGACTTGCCCACGTTACAACGGGCAGAGCAGTTTGTGAGTCTGCCTGCAACTAACTCTGGGACTAAAGTGTGAAGTCCCAGTGAATGTATTTATTTTTCACTTTGTTTCCCAGTCTTGATTTATAGTAAGTCTCTCTGGGCTTCTGCCTGTTGGAATCAGGTTATCTGTCTTCCAAACACCTGGAATGCGGAAGCCACATCTGAGACAAACAAGAGGTTGTGTGAGATGTCTCTGTGTACTTGATCTGAGAAAACCACCTGAGGTGTTTGTTCAGAGAAGAGATTCTCTGGCATTTCTGCTGGAGAGTCAGAGTCAGGAGCAATTGGGGGCGGGGCTTTAGACTTTGAATTTTTTAAACCAAGTGACTGAAAATTCTCAGACAAGTTTAGAAAGCTTTGCTGAGTGGAGTTAGAGTGCCCTCTGCTGTCGATGAAGGGGATGACAGTAATAGAGACGGAGGCGCTCTGGGGTGCCCGCCCCCAACTTTCTGCAGGTTTTTTTCCTGCATAAAGTCTTTCTCTAGCCTTGAGGATCATGACGTGGCCAGATCAGAGCCAGGCAGGGACAAGGGGAGTGAAAGGAAGGTCGAGGTTCTTCCTCCCGTTTCAGAGTTTATAACTGAATCAACTTCACCTGGGTTTAATTGCCCTCCCTGAAAACACCTTCAGAAAAAAATGAGAAGAGCGTTCAGACAGAGTGGATTGGGTTCCATCTGGCAAGATTTCTTGAGCTGGAGCTGTGTGTGGAACTCAGGTGTGGAGGGACGTTTACCAGCCCTGAGAACTCATGTGTGGTTTTTGTCATCTGTGGCCCAGAGCCCTGGGAATCCAGAAAAAGCACCTGAGGTGGGGAGCAGAACTGTGCTTGACAGGTAGCCTGGCTCTTTGGGGGCAGGAAGGAGGTACCACCCAAATAAAAATAACTTGATTTTTTTCTGACATGAAAATATTTATGTTAAACTGCTCAACTAGCACAGAAAAGAATAAGCAAGAAAAAAACCAGCTGAAACCCTACAAGTAACAGCAGACTCATCTTTGGAGATTAGCTGTGCGTGTGGCCTCCCGTCTATACTGACAGGACGGTGGTAAAGCTGGGTTTACAGCAGCTGGGGTGATAAAAAGCAAGTATTGTGCAAAAATTGGTGGAAATGAGGAAATGAGGTAATGGCCAATCTAATTCCAGGTTGTACAGAGCCAAATAGCCCACCCTCTCGAGCAGACAGTCACACTCTGCATAAGATGGTTTTGGTCAACAGTTTATAGCAGGATGGTCCCCTAAATCCCTATTGCCTAGTGATGTCCCAGGCCAGTGTCCTATTGGAGTAACAAGGAGTCATGGATGACCTGGCTCCTCCTCCAAGAAGCCCTCCTGAATTGCTATGCCAGGAAAATGAAGTACAGTTTGGAGAATAACATCCACTCTGTGATGTTTGCACAATAAGAAACCACCTAAGGGGACGTTTCTCAGAAATACCCCTGTTGTAAAGAGACTGTGTTTAAGATTATTTAAGAAGGAAGTAAAATATTATTTTGTCCTTCAATTTATGTACATCTTTCAAGTGGTTACTAAGTTGTGAGGACACACCTCCTTATGAGTTGTTTAGATCTAACTAACTACTAAACAAAGTCAGTTTTTTTTTGTGTGTGTGTGTGTGGAAAGTGTTGTGAAAAAATTATTCAAGTACCACACAAAACCACCCCCAAAACCACACAAAAATCCCAGAAGCCAGAAAGCTTTTTTTTTCCAAATTGTATTATTTGTTTTTGAGATAATGTCAGCTTATAACACTGAGCACGATTTAGAGTACAGGTTCACACCTTTTCAGGTGCTCACAACCAAAACATCCATTAACCTCCACCACAATCCGTACGGCCCCTTTCCCTCTTATCCATCACCTCTATTCTCCCCCTTTGGTAGCCTCAGTTTTGCAGTCAGATTATTTAGTGTTGTCTAGAAGCCAGAACTTTGTAGATGTCTGCATTATGCTCTTACAAGAAGTGGTTTTAAGCAGCCCCAGGAGATCCACACCTCTATTTTATTTATTGATGAGTCAAGAAAGGCTAACTCACTTAACTAAGGGCAGCAAGTAGGGGGTTGGGAGTGTTGTTGGGGGGAGTGAAGTTCAAGCTAGGTTCTACGTGCCTCTAGGAAGGCAAACTGGCACAATAGCTAAGATATAGCAACAACCTCAATACCCATCCACTGATGAATGGGTAAAGATGTGGTATGCATATTCAGTGAAATACTATTTAGCTATAAAAAAGATGAAATCTTGTCATGTGTTCCAGTGTGGATGAAACCGGGGCAGGATTGTGTTAATAAAATGTCATAAACTGAAAGACAATTGAATTTGGAGTATAAAAATCAAAGCAAACAAATTCCAACAAAAATGACTCTGTCTCTCAGACTACGAAAAATGTAAGGGTTCCCAGAGGGGCGGGGAAGGATTGGGAGGAAACGTTGGAATCTGAAGGTGGGAAGGGCACTCCTCAGACTTTGGTGTTGGGTGAGGGGAGGTTTACACATACATAGAGACCAAGAGGTAGCCCTGAAATCGATATAGTTTTGTAAATCAATGGTAAATTAATACCATTGTATTAAAAGAAAAAAAGAAGGCAAACTGCGCAGTGTGGTGTGGCCGCCCAGCCCTACCTGCTTCTCCCTCCATGGCAGGGGGTGGGGGAGGGAGTATTACCCATTCCGCAGTGGGCAGATCTTTGATGCTTCCAGCAGAAGGAATCCACCTTGTGGCCAGGAAATTCCTACAGGCCTTTGAGGAACTTTGGCGGGAACACCACTTTACCTGAAAGACCTGTGTTCTTCCTGCAGCTGGTAAAATTCTTGAGCTCAGGGCGGGGTCTGGCCATGGTCTGGGAGGGGCTGCGTGCATCAAGACAGGGTCAGGGTTGCTAGGGGAGACGGAACCAGCCGGCTCTAAGCCTTCTCAACCTGCCCCATTTAAGGCGCCTCTGCATTCAAGTTGGCAGGCACATCATTCATAGAAGGATTCAGTAAAAAGTGCTGAGAAGAAACCAGCCTGTGCTTAAGCCCAAAGGACAGCAGGTGGACAAAGTGCCCTTTGGCACTGCTTGGTGTGCCCCGGACACAGTTCTTCATTATATTAACTGGCGGGGGGGGGGGGGGGGGGTATTTTCTAAGACTTCTTTACTCATAAAGTCTTTGGAAACTGGGGGGGGGGGAATGAAGATGGCACACTGTCTCTCCTGATGTCAAGCTAGTTCCGATTTGTCCCCTGATTGTGGCAAAGGGCAGGCTGGGGGCTGGACCCAGCCCCTTCTGATAGTGGAGAAGCAGGGTCAGGGTCCTGATGCCCGTCTCACTCTGCAGCGCCCCCCCATCCCATCCCATCACAGGGGGCTGGGATAGTCACCTCTGTGTATCCTGTGAGAGTGGAAGTGGGCCCTGGGGGTGCACCTGTCCCTAGACTCCCTGGGAGCTCTCCCAGGCGGCTATGGCTGCTCCCTTGCCCCCGCCAGCTGTATCCACCCTCCGTCCTGGAGTCGCCGGCTCAGCCACTTGGCTGCTGGAGGATCGGGCAGTGAGTGAGTTCACAAGTTGTGCAAAGAATCCAGGTCCTATCCTGCTCATTCCCTCTGGTTCCCCCTTCTGGGTGAAAGTGCCCAAAGGACAGTGCAGGCAGTGTGCAACCTTTTGGCCAGAAAGCACAGGCAGGAGAACCAAGAAACCCCAAAGGGACAGCACCCCGCCCCCCATCCTTTAGCCTGGATTTGAGAATTCTGGATTTGAGAAGGATCATGTGAACACACGTATAACTGAAAATTTCTGGTAATACCATTAAAAAGGTGATCACCTTAAAATACAGAATGGGGTACACATATAGATAATGGAACCCCCTGACTCTGAAGCTACATGGCTTAGAAGAAAGTGATAGCACTGGAGGAAAGATGGGGTCCCACTGCCCCCCAGGGGAAGGGGTAGCTGCCAGCATGATCCTGCACTGTCAAACTGCCCATCTCCAAGAGACTTAGCAGGTGATTTGGCCCCTCTGAGCTTCTGTCTCTGCAGAATGAGAATAATAACAGTGCCTACTTCATAGAGTTGTTTTGAGGATTACATAGATTATTACTAAAGTTTAGCACAGAGCTAAGAATACAGGTCCTGGTGTGCCATGAAATCTAGTGCCTCATTCATCCAACAAATATTTACTGAATACCAACCAGCAATATTCTAGACACTAGGAAAACCACACTGAATGAAACAGCAAAAGTCCTGCCCTGGTGGGGCTTACATTCTAGCCAAGGGAAACAGACCTTATATAATAAACATAGCACATACATTACAGAGCAGCACTGTCCTAGAGAAGCAGCGTGTGAACACATAAGTAATTAAAAATTTCTGGTAGTTCCATTAAAAAGGTATAAAAGAAACAGGTGATTGTGGGTTCCTATGAGCTGACCTTTCATGGGCAACTGTGACCTATTTGCTATCTACAAATCACAGCAGAGTATTCCTTGACCACCTGTGGACAACAGCCTGTAGTATGAGGCAGGCCTGGTGATGCCTATGTCGCTGTTGACCTGATTACATGACTATCTCCATGGTGGTCTTGGGATAACTCTGCCAGTGATAACATCAAATACTTTACTGACACAGATGTCTCTTGACATATGGTCATGATATCCCCTTCTGTTTCTTGTAAACCTTTGTCTCCCTTACCCCCCAGACCTTACTCCTCATACCATTGTCACATGATCGGCTTTTACTAGTCTGTCTGCTTTCAATAAATGGCATAAGAACTTCTCCTCAAGTAGCAGAGCCTTGCCTTGCAAACCTGCTCCATGACTGTTGTATCCCTCATCGCATTCCCACCACAAAGCAGTAACAAAGATCCTGTCGCAACAGGTGATCACCTTAAAATACAGAATGGGGTATACATATAGAAAATAGAATATTACTCAGCAAGGAAAAAGAGAAACAGGTGGAATAAATGTTCCTAATTTTTAATTTTGAAAATTTGAAAAGAATTTACATTTCACCCAATATTTCCAAAATATTGTCATTTCAGTCTGTGGCACTGACCCCATTTCAAGTGCTCACTAGCCACAGGTGGATCGTGGCTTCTGTATTGGGCAGCAGCAAGCTGTTGGAAGTATGACGCATGTTAGAAGGGGAGTATGTGGATACATAATTCAAGGTCAGGGTGCTGGAGCAGCAGGTAGGGGAGCAGACAGACATTGAAGGTGGACCTGAGCTCCATTATCATTGTTAACCAGCCTCCTCTCCTCCTTGCTGGTCTGGCTGGGCCGCAGAGGGGTCTTGTGGCCAAGGGCACCTTCTCTCTTGCTCCCTTACCAAGCATGACCTTGGTTCTGCAGGCCCTCAGCACTGCTCCTGTCTAGTCCAGGGCACATCCCCAGTTTTGGGGTGCAGGATATCAATTTCAGGGATTCTGTTAAAGCTCTGATTGCAAAAGGGAAGATGTGGATAGGGTGTGTGAGAGTGATGGGTCTTGCCAGGGCTGAAATTAGGAGAGAGGGAAGTCAGCCTTGGATCCGCTCTAACAATCTTTGATATTTTGTTCATTTCAAATTGTTTTGCATTAATTAAAAATATTATTTTTTAATTGACTTGTACACCACAAAATTCACCCATTTGAAAATACACAATTCGGTGATTTTTATTACATCCATGGAATGGCATAACATTCACCCAATCAATTTTAGGACATTTTCAGCATCCCCAAAGAGAGCCTATACCCATCAAGCTGCCATCCACATAGTTCCCACCCCCAGACACTGCCAATGGCTTACTTGCTTTCTGACTCTATGGATTTGCCTGTGCTGGCCATTCCTAGAATAGAACCACACACTGTGTGGCTTTTTGTGGCTTCTTTCCTTCAGCCTCATGCCTTCAAGGTTCAGCCATGTTGCTGCCTGTGGCAGCACCTCATTCCTCTTTATGGCTGAATAATATTCCACTCTGTGGCTAGACCACATTTTCTTTACCCATTCATCTGTTGATGGATATTTGTGTTTTTCCGACTTTGGGACTATATTGGCGAACGCTGCTATGAACAGCCACGTGCCAGTTTTTGTGTGGACGTCTCTATTAAATCCTTTTGTGTTTCTTTGGATTTTTTAGTGTATTGTATTAGCATATTGTTTTTCTTGATGACTGAGTTTTCACCCTTAACATTTCTACCCCAGTCAAGGGCCTCACTGGCTTCACCCCATTCCCACCCCTCAAGCCTTGTCCCTTCAGAGCCTGGGCTGCCTCCTCTGCAAAGTGGGGAGAGTCCCTGTAGCTCCTACAGCTGTTGGGGTGACAGGAGATAAGATGCACCCTGCAGACCCAGCACAGAGTAGACAAGGGAGCACGTTTTCACGACATGGAGGCTGGTGCTAGGGCTAGCAGGGGGCCTTTCCCGAGATGGATGTGACTTAGCTCTGCCCTTGAGGAGAGTTGGCCCACCTGCCTGGAACTCCCCACCGCTCCTGTTCCCGTCGGAACACTCCTGTGTGCTCTCCTGCCTCGGCCTGACCCCCTACCAGGACCTTGGCCAGGGGACCTGATGCGGCTCTCCTGAAGGCCTCCCTGGCTCCTGGCGCCTTCCATCCCAGCTGCCCTGGGCCCCAACACTGCCTCCCCCACCCTCCGCCAGCCGTTCCCAGCGAAGGCCGCGCTCCCTGTCCTCTGCCTGCCATGAGGCCTGTGCTTTGCAGGGCTGAAGTCCAAAGTTCAGCCCCTTCGTTAAGCACACGGATAAATATGAACCTTGGAGAATTTCCCCAGCTCCAATGTAAACAGAGCGGGCAGGGGCCTGATTCACTGGCCGCTGGGGCCAGGATAGGGGGTTGGGGGTGCCCACAGGGCTTGGCTAGTGGGGTTTGGGGGGGCAGTGGCTGCAAGGAGCCCGGCTCGCGCCTGGCTGGCCAGTAAGTAGGCAGGCCACGCGGTGGGGGAGGCGCAGCCCGGTGCCCGGCTCGCGTGGGCCAGTGGCGGCAGAGCCATGGTCTCTAAGCTGAGCCAGCTGCAGACCGAGCTCCTGGCCGCCCTGCTGGAGTCGGGGCTGAGCAAAGAGGCGCTGATCCAGGCGTTGGGTGAGCCGGGACCCTACCTGCTGGCTGGAGATGGCTCCCTGGACAAAGGGGAGTCCTGCAGCAGTCGCGGGGAGCTGGCCGAGCTGACCAACGGGCTGGGGGAGACGCGGGGCTCCGAGGACGAGACGGATGATGACGGAGAGGACTTCACGCCACCCATCCTCAAAGAGCTGGAGAACCTCAGCCCCGAGGAGGCGGCCCACCAGAAGGCCGTGGTGGAGACCCTGCTGCAGTAAGGCCCCCCGCGCTGCGCCGGCTTCCCAGAGGAGTCCCGGGCCCACCCCCCTCTCCTGAGCTGCCCTGGGTCCCGAGCTCTAGGAGCCCGGCGTTATCCTCACGTGGGGAAAGGGGTCAGGGCCATTGAGAGCTGGTGGGGGGTCCTGGCTTAGGGGTTGGAAATTCTCCAACCTGGATCTTTGGGGCTCTTCCTCAGGACCCCCCAACCTGGCTCTCTGCAGAGTCTCCAGTTCCTTAGGAGTCAAGGCTTCAGCCCAGCGCTTGGGGCGTGGGGATGTGACCCTGGGGAGTGCCGCAATGGGGCAAAAGCAGGAGCGCCTGGAATTAAATGCCTGGAGAGCCAGAGGCTGGTGGGAATTTTCAGCCATCCCAACCCTTTCCTCTCCCCAAACCTTAGCTTCCCTGCTAAGCACTCAGATTGTAGGTTCTGGGCTGGGAAGCACAACTGGGGAAGGGACGCCGAGGCTGGGGCTTGGGGGGCTCCCCAGGCCACCCCGGAGATTTGAACATTCAGCCAGGAAAAACCCAGGTCTTCCTTACCTGAGGGAGAGAGAATCTGGGACTTGAGCTGCGCCTCTTCCCCAGGACAGCCTTAGCCCCTCCACCCCACTAAGAGTCACCATTAGAGGCTTCCCAGCTGTGTACCCCCATCTTCTGGCTGACTCCCCATCTCCTGGAGTACTGGGTGGGTCTGAGCCCGATGCCTCCCCTCTCCTCAGCAGAGCCGACCTGGTTACTAATTACCCACGGGCGTTATTATTTCTCTTTTGTTTTATAAATTTATAAACAGCAAAAGGCTCTGATAAGGCCTGTGATCATTAACTTGTAGGGCTGGTGGCCTGGGAAGGCCTGGGTCAACCAACCTGCCCCCCAGTGGGGGTTGAGGGTTGAAGGGTGGGGAGTGCGGGGTGGGGGAGGTGGCTGGGGGCTGCAGGGACAGCCCCCTAAACACTGTCGGCGCTCCACCAGCACAGCCGCCTGTGAGTGGGCTCCTCGCGCGTAATTTAGGAGAATGTTGAGGGGAAACCTGGGAGGAAGCCATGGGAACTCTCACAGAACAGAGGCCCACAGAGGGAAGTAGCTTGGCCGAGGTCACCCAGCTGGGGCTCCACACCGTGGTGCTCTTAGACGCTGTGACTGGTAGCCAGGGCCTGGCTGCGTAGGGATGGGGTCTGAGGAAGAGCCCCAAAGGTCCTCTGCAGGGGGCCATCTCTTTTCTGTTTAAGGTGCTGGTCCCAGCTGGGGGTGGGGAGGCCTGGGTGCCCTCCTCAGTGAGTGTTCAGGATCTGCCAGGCCTCAGGAGGGCCTGGGCAGGGGGCAGGGGCCCAGTCAGGGCCCCCTGACTTGGCAGGAAGTGGAGGGCAAAGGGCTGCCGGGCCGCAGGGGAGGGGCACTGCCAGACCCAGGGTGAGGGCAACCGGGACAGGGGCGGGGTGGGGCTGGGCAGACTGCTCAGGGCCCCAGAAGGGATTGGGAGCCTTTGGGTGGAAGTGGGGGCTGGGGGTGCCAAAGGCCTTTCTTACCTGGCTGGGTGGGGCCTCTTGATCAGCAGCCCCTTTGGTGGGATGGTAGGTGGGGGGGTGGCTTGATCCACAGCACCTGAGTGGGGGAGCAGAGGTCAAAGTGCTCCCTGGGACCAGCAGAGACCTGGAGGCAAGGGAGAGAGGGGAGACAGGCAGGAAGAGAGGGTGTCCAGGCAGATGGAGAGAGGCTGAGCAGCTGAGAGCAGAGAGCCTGGAAGGGAGAGGGGCTCACGCCCAGTTGGGAGAAGGGGCAGGGGAGAGAGCAAGGCGCCCCAAGCTCAGAGGAGGCTGGAGTGTTTCTCGCCTGCCCCGATTGGGTTTTCTTTAATGCTAACAGCATGCTATTTACTTTCCATTTAAATTTGAGATGTTGCTATAAATTATCAACCAGCTCCTTGTTCCTGCGGAGTTTATAACTAACTACCTGGGTTACTTATTGTTCAGGTAACAAAAGGGATCTGAAAACGCCCCAAGGGAAAAAAGTGGGGCTTCCAGCCTCAGGGCTCAGGAGGAAAGCCCGGGGGTTGAGGTGGGGGACCCCCATAAAGTCTGGATGGAGGGAAGGGGAGGCCGGGAAGGCTGGGGCAGAGGCAGGACTTCAGGGGAAGCCCTTCTCTGAGAGGACAGTGTCCGGGGTATGTGAGACAGGTCTGAGCTCCAGGTCTCTCTGGGGTACCCCCAGCTTGAGGCCACAGCGGGAACTTGAGCGATTCCCTCAGCTCTTCACCTTTATTTCACCATGTGACCCTGGGCAAATCTCTTTTTATGCCTCAGTTTTCCTACCTGCTCAATGAATAAATCAACTCCCTTTCCTGGTTTTCTGCCCTTTTCCCAAGGGACCTCTTTCCCTCCCTTGCTTCAGTTACACTGACTCCGCTGAGTCCCACCACAGGACCTTCGCATGTGCGGTTCTTCTACCTGGAATCCTCTTTCTACATCTTCCCATGGTCCATTCCTTCTGTAGTTTTTGCTCAAATATCACCTCCTCAGGGAGGCCCTCCGTGATTGCCCCTATCTAAAAGTTAGTCACTCCACCCCCAGTCCTCTCTCTTCCATTACCTTCCTTTACTTTATCCTCTTCTTTATTATTATTACTACCGAATGTGTCTGTCTGTGTTCTATCTCCTGCCATGAAAATAGCAGCTCCTCAAGGGCAAGGCTTGTGTTGGCTTGTTCACCACTCATGCCCACTCATAGCCAGCCTAGTGGCTGGCACACAGCATGAATGAATGGGAGAGGAGGATTCTCTGAGTCCCTGGGGATATCTGCTGCCCCCTTGACCAGGGCCCCAGGAGACTAAAGCTGTGGCCATGGGACCCCTTCCTGGGTATCCTCCTAAGTCCTCCCTGTTCCTGAGCAGCTCCAAGTATAACCTTGAGGCCTCTGATCTTCCCCATCTGGTAGTGCCAGGGTGTTGAGACCCAGGATCAGTAGCCAAAGTAGGACAAGCTGATATCCGGACGAGGCCAGTCTGCTGGGGTCTGAATCCCAGCTCTGCCCCATTTTGCCTCGGACAGGTGATTTCACTTCTCTTTTTTTTTTTCCTAAAGATTTTATTTATTTATTTTTGTGTTGAAAAACTGGGGTATAGGCCAGATGAGTATGGGGTGAGAGGATTCACCAGAGACAGAGTGGGGAGCAGAATAGGCAGGTCGACCGAAATACACTGCTGAGGGGAGCAGCGAATGAGGCAGGAGAGGTTGCTGTGCCATGTGGGAATCTCCCTGGTTGGGGATCAAACTGGTGCCTCAGTGGCTGCTGATAGCTTCACAGGCTGAGACCCAATCCTTTGCATCACCAGGGAGGCCCCTGATTTCACCTTTCAGAGTTGTTTCCTCTTGGAAGTGATAGAAACACCCATGCACAGGGTTAAACAGCACAGTGTGTGTACAGTGCACACGTGAGGCGGCAGAAAGCACCTGGAATCAGTGTAATCGGTGGTTGCTGTTATTAGCAGCAGGTGAGCAAAGGAAGGCTCACAGAAGTGAAATGACTTGCCCAAGGTCACTCCTACAAAGTAGTAAGGCCAGGACTAGGACCCAGGTCCCCCAAGCCCCATGTTCAGCACAGCTCAGCATGAGGCTGCAGGCCTGTCCTTACTGCGTTTGTCTCTCCTCTCATAGTATAATGACACTCCCAGTCATTCTTGCTGTTCAAGTTCACCAGCAACTCATGTTCACACAGTGCTACAGTGCTCACAAGCAGCTTATAGCCGCGATAAACTAATTTTCTTTTCCTGACAGCCTATGAGATATTATTAACCCCATGTCACAGGTGAGGAAACTGAAGTATATGGAGGTTAAGCAACTTCCAAGGCCACTTGGGGTGCTGGGATTCAAAGTGACATCAAGAGTCCCACACTGAGAACTCGGCTCCTCTTCCAGGGGCTTGGTCCCTGAAACCCCAGGAGCTGGCTCAGGAGAGTCCCCAAGCCTCGACCCTGACTCTAGAATCAGTAGGAGGGAGAAGGAGGCAGGAGGAGAAGAGGCCATGTCTCCTGGGCCCTCCTCTCTCTGCTGTGGGCTGCATGGTGGGTGATGAAGATGAGGTGAGGGTGACGATGACAATAGCGTTCTGTTAACTGAGTGCTTGGTGTGCTCAGCCCAGGGCTAAAGTGTCACTCCCATTTGAAACTTGTTCACTTTGCGCAGTGGCATGTCAGGCAGGTGCGGGTTACCTGTGTTACGGAAGAGAGGTGGGCTGCGCGAGGTCACACAGGTGTGGTGTCACTGCGGTGGGTTTCGAACCCGGCTTGTTTTGAGACTCAAACCCATTAGACTCAAAACAGGAGATGCCTGGGGACTTGGCCTCTTAGTTCTTAATTGGGGAACTATCTTGAAAAAAAGTCAAGTCTCTGAGGATTGTGTGTGTGTGTGTGTTGACATGGCACCGCCAGGTGGGTGAGGAAGAGATGGAACAAACAGAGAGACACACGAAGATAGCAGAGAGAAGGAATCAGGTGGACGGTGACAACAGATCTTCAGTTTGAGCCAGGAGGGGCCTGCTGAGAGGGGTCCCAGCTCCTTCTCTGTGGTTGGGGAGAAGGGCGGGAGGGAGGATTGCTCAGGAGGGTGGGGAGCTGTGGGAGGCGGAGGCCCCCGGACAGCTCCTCGGCAGAATCAGATAAATGTGTTTGCCATGGAGCACAGGGCTGGACTTTGTCCTCCTCTGCCCTCCCAGCTCTGACTGACGCCCAGGGCGGGGAGGTGGAGAAGAAAGGATCTGGGAAAAGCAGGGAGAGAGGAGTTGGAAGGGTCTGGGGATAGGAGAAAAGTGAGATATTCTTGAGTCCCAGCCAGGTCAGCGTGGACATGTGAGAATCGCCGTTCGTTCTAATCCTCAGTTTTCTCACCTGTGAAATGGGCTTATGAGTAGTCCCCACTTCCTTGGGTAACAAGATTTATATGACCAGCTCTCAGCACAGTGCCTTCAAGAAACACCTACTCAAGAAACATTCGTTCTCACATTACCATTTTTCCACTCTGCTGGCCAGTGTAAATTTTATCTGTCTCCACCTTTCTTTCCTTTCCTTGTCTGTATGAGAACCACAGATAAAAGCAAAGGAAGCCCCAGGGCCAAAGCTGATGAAAGGCTCTGTGCCCCAACATCTGAGAAGGGCATTGAAGGGGCAAGGCAGGGCTGGTCCTTTGAGGGAGAAGGGCTGGCAGAGAAGCCAGCTAAGTGGGTTTCAGAGTGCTGGGGGGGTGGGGTTATCTGCTGTAAATTTTTTACAGTTCTGTTTTAAGTATTATATTGGCATATCTAGTACACGCAGAGAAGAAAATAACATCTTATTATGCATATCGTAACATGGGACGACCCATTAGTGTCCTAGTGTAACATGAGCATTATGTCACACTACAGTACCGATACTATGGCATATGACCCAATTTTAAAACTACAGAAGAGTAACTGAGAGCAGTGCCCCACCCACCCCATCCTCTGCCCCCAGTCCCCTCAGTGTCGACACTTCCTTCTGGGCACTTCTGGTATTTCATGCAAGCTCGAGCAAATATGTGGAAATCTTCTTTCACTCCACTTTCAATTTGATACAAATTTATATATGGCAAATCTACCAGAGATACCCTGGTCCCTCTGGGAGCCTGCAGGGCTTCCCCAGGGGGAGTGAGGATCGCAGGTAATGAAGGTGCTACAGTTGAACCACGCCCTCCTGCTGGGCACCTACGGTATTTTTTTTTAAGATTTATTTATTTATACATACAAGCTGGGGTGCAGGCCAGAGGCGTGGGGCAGCGAGAGGGTTCACCAGAGACAGAGCAGGGAGCAGAACAGGCAGATCAGAAATACACTGCTGAGGGGAGCAGCGGGGAGGCAGGAGAGGTCTGCCACACCATGTGGGAGGCAGGAGAGGTCTGCCACACCATGTGGGAGGCAGGAGAGGTCTGCCACACCATGTGGGATTCTCCCCAGCTGGGCATCGAACTCGCATCGCGTCTTGCCGACAGCTCCACAGCGCAGGGCTCAACCGCTGCGCCATCCGGGACCTACGGTATTTCCAGTCTTTCGCTGTCGCAAGTGACAAATGGCCTCCTACAGTTGCCGTGGGTCACAACGCAAACATCAGAACGCTCACATTCTAGAAGCAAATTGCTGAGTGCAGTGGGTGATGACGCACTGGATGCCAGACTGAGTTCGGATCCTGGCTCTGTCTGTTTGAGCTGCTTTTATGACATGCAGATTTGTAACACAAGTGCAGGAGAGGAGGAGGGGGAGCGAGGAGGGTTGGGGGAAGGGATGCTCTGTATCGAAGGTCAGCTGACTCCGTTTCCCAGAGCAAGCAGAGGGCTGGGGTAGGAACCCCAGCTGACCCAGGTCCCTTGAGTCTGTCTAGAGAATCTTACCCTAAAGAGTGGGATCTGGCACAGGGGTTAAAGTCTCAGCGCTATCAAGCTATCACCAGCCACTGTGGCCTGCCTGAGTTCGATCCCCGGCCAGGGAGCTGACCCACATGGCGCAGCAGACCTCTCCTGTCTCACCCGCTGCTCCCCTCAGCAGTGTATTTCAGTAGATCCACCTGTTCTGCTCCCCACTCTGTCTCCAGTGAACCTCTCACACACCCCCACACCCCTCCTCTGGCCTACACCCCAGCTCTTGTGTATGCATAAATAAATAAAAATGTTAAAAATTCTTTAAAAAACTTAAAAAAACAAGAGTGGGATTCTGGTGCTCAGACACGCAGTGAAGCTGCTGAGCACCAGCCCACAGCCCCCTCACCTGCACACGGCGGCTGGTCTGGTGCTTCGGGGAAACTGTCAGGCCACTCCCAGGGTCAAGTGCAGATGTTCAGGAAGTGTGACCCTGTGCGATTTTACCTGATAGTTTGTCTTAGAGCTGAATCCCTTGGGTGGGATGGGTTTCTGCTGGGTTGCTTCTGTGACCTTGGCAAGAAAGGCAGGGATGCACTTGACTTCAGTGACCTTGGCTGTGAAGTGGGAGGACCCTGTTTTTTGACTTGTTTTCAGGCCCAATGAATCTCCCTCATCCATCCACCCATCCACCCACCCATCCATGCATCCATTCATTCATCCGTTTGTTCTTCTGACCATCTGTCTGTCCATCCACCCTCCTACCCACCCACCACCTACCAATTTACCCACCCACTCACCCATGCTTTTATCCAGGGCCTACTCCATGTCACACCTATTTGGGGTGCTGAGAGCCAGACAGTTCTTTCCCTCGAGGTATTTCCAGTCTCTCACAGTGATACGTACACAGCCATACATGGCATTTCCAGTGGGATGAGAAAAGTTTACAGACACTCTGTGGCCTGTGCAACGTCTTCTGGGAGTCTGTCCGTGTCTAGGTCTCTGTCCCGTGTTGTGTATCATGCTTGCAAACCTTTCTCTGCTCTCATGTCTGTGTGAGAGGCCGAGGCCTGCGTCCACATGTCTGTTGTGTGTGTGTGTTTATGAGTCTGTTGCCCCATGTCCGTGTGTCTGTGCCCCTGCGCCTGGCATGGGGGCCCACAGCTCCCTGCCCCCGGGTCTGAGTGTAGGCTCTGGGCCCCAGTCTGAGGGCCTCTACAATGTCCCCTCCCAGGGCTGACAGGGCTTCTAGCGCCCAAGACCCCCGCCCTGCCTGCACCCCCCACTGAGGGGGCCCTGCCTTGCCTGCTTCCAGGGAGGACCCATGGCGCGTGGCAAAGATGGTCAAGTCCTACCTGCAGCAGCACAACATCCCCCAGCGGGAGGTGGTCGACACCACTGGCCTCAACCAGTCCCACCTGTCCCAGCACCTCAACAAGGGCACCCCCATGAAGACGCAGAAGCGGGCTGCTCTGTACACCTGGTATGTCCGCAAGCAGCGAGAGGTGGCCCAGCGTAAGTAACGACTGACCGCAGCCCCGCCTTCCCCTGCAGGGCGTTGGACTCAAGGGGTGGGACCTGAAATTTCCCCCACTCCATTTCTCCAGCTGAGACGGCGAGGGAGTCGGTGGGGCTTGGTGAAATATGTTTCTTATTATGGTTCTGGCGGTGGGGAGCAGGGTCCTGAGAGTCCAGAGATGGATAAACTCAGTCTCTGCCTTCTGAGAGTTCTCTGTATGGTGAGGAAGCAGAAGGAAAGCTCATTGTGGCACAGGGGAACTTGTATTACAGTGCAATAGCAAAATAACAATAGCTTGTGTTTCGAGAGCACTCACTGTGTGCCAGGCCCAGGCAGGGTCCTACACAAAGTATTTCAAAGTGTTGAGCTGGCAGAAGAAGAGTGAGGGATCTATTCTTCCTCAGGGAGGGCATCAGGGAGGATCACACTAGAACTATGACCTCCCAACTAGGTTTTGAAATGTGAGTTGAACTTTGATCCATGGACATGCAGGGAAGGGTGTTTCAGGCAGAAGGAACAGAATGAGTAAAGGCTCAGAGGCGGAGCCCACTGCACATCATGGAGGACTTATTATTCAGGAAATGGGTTTCCTTAGGCAGGTTTTATATGCTACCAAATCCTAAGTTCATTTCCACATTTTTGAACCTGTCTATAAGTAAATTATTTCATTTTTTTAAATTAGTTACCCAGGTTTTTAAAAAGGCAATACAGGCTTAATTTCAATTTAATTCCTCCCAAAGGAACCACTGGCATTTCATCTCATATTTATCCTTCCAGAGATATTTCATGCATATATTACCAATATATACAGATATACACATATTATATGTGTATGAACGTGTATCCATATAGTTGATCCCTGGACAACATCAGGATTCATTTATATGCAGATTTTTATGTAAATAGTCAACATAAATGCATGGTATCAATAAATACAGTCCCATGCTATAAATGTATTTTCTTTTTCTTATGATTTTCTTAATAATATTTTCTTTTCTCTGGATTCCTTTATTATATGAATACAATATGCATGGCATAGAAAGTACAACCACGTGTCAGCCTTCTGTGGGTGCTTCTGCTGTGGTCCAGGAACAAGCTGACACAGTGCACTATCATTGAGTCAGGGCCAGACTCCATTCAAATAGCCCCAGGATTCTCCTCCTGTCCTCTTTCTGGTCCAGGACCCCATCCAGTTGTAGACTTCTTACATTTAGTTGTAATATCTCTCTAGTTTCTTCTTGGTTATGACCATTTCTCTGAGTTTTCCCTGTTTTTTTGTGGCTTAGACAAGGTCATTTTTTAAACAGAAATATTTTCATCTGGGGGGGCTAAGTCCCATGTGCCAGATCATGGTCAGTTCCCTGCCTTACAAGGCTGTGGGTGTAGATAGTCGGGGCAACTGGGCATCAGTGCAATGGATGCTCCAGCCTCCACTGTTGAAATTGTTGGATTCTTGGCCAAGTGGGCTTCTAGTCACTTCTCTGGTTTTTGAAGGGTCTAACTGGTGCCTGCTTCTGCCTCTTGGTATGTGATGTTGGGGTACCCCTGTTCTATCCCCCTAACTGAGAATCTTCCTTTCTCCCTTTCATAAACACACGCTGGCCCCTGTCTGTCCCATCCTTTTGGTGGCCTGCTCAGGGAAAATCTAATAGACCAGTCTCCACTAAACTGGAACCAGCTGACAAAAGCTGACTGGCTTTCTTCTCTCCTGGATAACCCTTGCCCATTATGCCTGATTTCTCAGACTGGATAGTTGCGAATAGCTCTGAATCTAGTTAAGAGACAGAAATCAAATTTCTGCTCTACTGTGTGACCCGGGCAAAATAATCTCCCTGCCATCAGCTTCCTCCTCTGTAAAATGGGATAGCAAATGAGTCAGCTATGAATAAACACTTATGCTTGCCTGGAGCTTTGTATCAGGAAGGATTGGGAGACGATTTCTTGGCTCAGTACAACAATGTATAGGGGTTGATTAGTGATGTCTGCCTTGGACACAGGTTATGAAAGCAGTGGCATGTTTGGTGTGGGTATGTCATCCCTGGATTAGATGATTTTTAAGTTCTAGATGTAAATACTTATGTATCCACACCCTGGGAATGGGGAAGCATCAGGGGTGTTGCCAGGTGAACCCATGTGGGAAGGTGGGAATGGCTGATGCCCTGCTCACATCTCTCTGTGCCTGCAGAGTTCACCCATGCAGGGCAGGGTGGGCTGATCGAAGAGCCCACAGGTGATGAGCTGCCAACCAAGAAGGGGCGGAGAAACCGTTTCAAGTGGGGCCCAGCATCCCAGCAGATTCTGTTCCAGGCCTACGAGAGGCAGAAGAACCCTAGCAAGGAAGAGCGAGAGGCGTTGGTGGAAGAGTGCAATAGGTAGGATGGCCGGTGGGTTAGAGGGGTGGTGGGGTCTGGGCTGGGGAAGCAGAGTGGGGCTGAAGTGCTCCGGGAGGCTACCCTGTCCTTCAGAACTTCTGCTATTGGCCCAGGAATTCTCAATTCCGGCTCAGTGACTGAAATCTAGCTCCATGGCACCCTCTACCCTCATCCACCCAAGAAACCCTTGAATGTTTGCCCCTCACTTCATCCTTGCTACAACCCTGTGGCTATTTTGCTCATTTTATGAATGGAGTCTAAAGTAGCTATGTCATTTGCTCAAAGTCACACAGGCAGAACTGGGATTGGAACCCAGATCTGCCAGCCTCAAACACTCAGGTAGAGCCCCACTTTGCAAAACCCTCCCCCCAGCCCCAGGAGAGGGTTCTCTGAGCCTGGCCTGGGGGCTCACGAGCAGCCTCTCTGCAGAGCGGAGTGCATCCAGAGAGGGGTGTCACCGTCGCAGGCGCAGGGGTTGGGCTCCAACCTCGTCACGGAGGTGCGTGTCTACAACTGGTTTGCCAATCGCCGCAAGGAAGAAGCCTTCCGACATAAGCTGGCCATGGACAGCTACAGTGGGCCCCCGCTGGGACCAGGCTCAGGAGCTGCGCTGCCTGCCCACAGCTCCCCTGGCCTGCCCCCACCCACCCTCTCTCCCACTAAGGTCCACGGTGAGTGCGACATGGGCAGGGGGATTCGGGGAGGTGGCAGCGGGGAGGGCAGGGTAGCACCTTCGGTTGGTTCCCTATCATTCTGCTCTCCTCTAGTTAGACTACTGTCTCCACTCCGGAGATTGTTCTACTCCATCCATTCCACTGCATCCTGTTCAAGCCAGCTAACTCCACTTGGGTTACTTCATTTCCATTCATTCATTTCAGATTGAGTCCACACAATCCAGTTCAATTCAGTGCTGCTCCCAACTTAGTCGTCCAAGCTAGCTCACTTAAACTTGGTATAGTTTATTCCATTCCCATCCATTCCATTCAGCTTCTCTAAATGTAATTCAAAAATTTGGCTCATCTGGTAGAATTCAATTCAATCCAGTTCAATTTGATTCAGTTCAGTTCAGCCCAATCAAGCTCCATTCATTTCAGGTCCAATTCCACGGGATTCGCATTCATGCCACTCATTCCAGTTCATCCTATTCAGCTGGGTTCAGTGCAGTTTCATTTCATTAGTCTGGATTCAGTTTGGTTCCCTTACCGTTTAACGAGCACTTACCGCCCACCCGGAGTCGCCTTAGGCAGTGGCGGTCACAGAGCCGATCAAGATCAAGTACAACCTCCTGTGGGGGGCCCAGGGGCAGCGAGTGCAGGGCCCGCAGGAGGGGAACAGGCAGGCAAAGTGTTGGCTGCGCGAAGACAGCGCGCCCCGCCCGCCTAAGCAAACCATGTAGCCTGGAGTGGCGTGGGCTGTGGAGGTGGCGAGGGCAGGCAGGGCAGTGCTGAGGCTGGCCTGCTCCCACTGCAGGGGTGCGCTACGGACAGCCCACAACCAGCGAGGGAGCAGAAGTGCCCTCAAGCAGTGGGGGTCCGTTGGTGACAGTGTCTACTCCCCTGCACCAAGTGTCCCCCACTGGCCTGGAGCTGAGCACAGAAGCCAAGCTGGTGAGTGCCCACGCCACAGCGAAGACCCTTCCAGCCTCTTCCTCCCTTGGCGGGGAGATGCTGAGTGGTCCCCAGGGAGATGGTGCGGGGCTCCCACCTGACTGAGCTTGGCTTCACCTCCAAGGTCTCGGCGACTGGAGGCCCCCTCCCCCCTGTCAGCACCCTGACAGCTCTGCACAGCTTGGAGCAGACATCTCCAGGCCTCAACCAGCAGCCCCAGAACCTTATCATGGCCTCGCTGCCGGGGGTCATGGCCATCGGGCCCAGTGAGCCGGCCTCCCTGGGCCCCACGTTCACCAATACAGGTGCCTCCACCTTGGTCATCGGTAAGCTGGCGAAGATGGGGGTTCGGGGGCAGCTGGGGAGGGGCACACGGGACTCAGTCTCCAGGGGCTGAAAGAGCCATGGGGACTGGTCCGTCCATCCACGCATGCTTTGAGAGTCTACCCCGCACCAGGCCCTGTGCTCCATCGGTGCCACGGATCACACAAAAGAACCAAACCAACCAAAGCGCAGCAGCCCAAGTGGGGAGCAGGCAATAGACATAAAACATAAAGAGCATCTGAAATGTTTATGGAAAACGGAGCCAGGAAAGAGGGGTTGAAGTTTTCTAAGTTTTAGGGTTATTTTTTAAGCTCAGAAAGACTATCTGCCGGAACTACACGCAGAAGCGCAATGTAGGAGACAGAGCGGGAACTGCTGGGAGAGGGAAGAGTTGAGCCCCAGGGCCTTGCCCTGTGGTAGCACCCAGGGCCCCAGGGAACCTGGTTTCACATCCCCCAAGCCGCTGTAGGACTAGGCGCTCGGAGAGCGGGGCTGACTTGCCAGGGCCAGGGAAGTTAGGGAGGTCCCAGGGCAGCGGTGTCTCCTGCCCGCCTGTCCCAACTGCTGGGGGGCAGGGTGCGGGGGTCTGTGCTGGTGCTGGGGAAATGGTGGTCGGAGGCCTGGTTGACTCCTGCCCTCCTGCTCCAGGCCTGGCCTCCACGCAGGCACAGAGCGTGCCGGTCATCAACAGCATGGGCAGCAGCCTCACCACCCTGCAGCCGGTCCAGTTCTCCCAGCCACTGCACCCCTCCTACCAGCAGCCGCTCATGCCCCCCGTGCAGAGCCACGTGACCCAGAGCCCCTTCATGGCCACCATGGCCCAGCTGCAGAGCCCCCACGGTGAGCCCGGCCCTGGCTTGGCAGGGGTGGGAGAGGGTGGCTGCCCACCTGTGCAGGGGAAGGGCGTGGCCTAGACCCCGCGGGGCGTGAGTGTGCATGTGCAAGTGTCGCGCTTCTGTGACAGGGTGTCTGCGGGCCAGGACATGTTTCAAGTGAGTGCGTGTGGCCGCGTGTGCACACACGTGTGTGTGAACGGCTGTGCCCCTGAGGGTTCGTCGGTGTTTGTGTGTGCCTGCCCATGGGTGGGGTGCAGGGCTCAGCCTCTCTCTGAAACCTTGGGGCCACGGTGTTTCAGAACTTCTCAGGTGTCAGAGTGCAATGTGGTAGCCACAACCCACATCCTGTAACACCCCAGCAGGAATGACTGGTGGGGTGCCCGGTCTTCAAAGCACTGCGGTGTCTGCCGCGGGAGGTAGAATCCCATGGAGCAGCGCGCTGAGCGCTCAGGGTCAATTGAGCCCTGAGCCCCAGCGCCGACCCCATGAAAGCCCGCTGCTTTTCAGACCTTTTAGGCACCTGGGACCAAGCATCAGGGACTGTGCGTGCGTGTGCGTGTGCGTCTGCACAGATTCATGAGCGTATGTGGGTGATTACGCTTCCATCTGAGTCAGTGTGAGGATATTCGGTTTATGTGTTTTTCTGCTGGCGTCGGCGTGTTTTCTTTGGGGGATGCTGTAGGTGAGGCGTTGGGCACATTTAGGAGCAGTGTCCTGGAGATGGAGGTACTGCTGTTTTCTGCCCCCCTCACCTCCTAACGGGGTAGTGGCCTTTTCCTCCGAGGCCTGGACTTAGTCCACCCCACCTCCCACTCCCTTTCACAGCTGTCATCTCCAGGGGCTGGGAGGAGCTGAGTGTGGGGTCCTGGCTCCCCTAGGCTTCTCTCCACCATGGCAGGCTGAGCCGGCCCCTGTAGCTGGGAGAGTTCACCCTTGTCCCTGGAAATCAGCCCTGAGTCCCCAGCCATGCCCCACTGGGCATTCACCAGGTCCCACCCGTCCCCGCCTAGAGCCCCAGCCTTGAGGACCTCCTGGGCGGGGTCCACCCCGCCCAAGGCGCCATGTCGTACCCTCTCCTTCCTCCCGCCCAGCCCTCTACAGCCACAAGCCTGAGGTGACCCAGTACGCGCACACGGGCCTGCTCCCGCAGACCATGCTCATCGCCGACACCGCCAACTTGAGTGCCCTGGCCAGCCTCACGCCCACCAAGCAGGTAAGGCCCGCGCCTGTCCGGCCCGCAAGACCTGCCCTGGGGCACACCGCAGGGCTCAGGAGGCTGCTGTCGCCCCAGGTCTTCACCTCGGACACTGAGGCCTCCAGCGAGTCCGGAATTCACACGCCGGTGTCCCAGGCCGCCGCCATCCACATCCCCAGCCAGGACTCTGGCATCCAGCAGCTGCAGCCTGCCCACCGGCTCAGCGCCAGCCCCACTGGTGAGCGGTCCCCTGGTCGCCTTCTGTCACCAGTGGGGGGTGGAGAGGGAGGAGCGATAAGCCAGGCATCGGAGGTGTCCTGTGCTCCCCTAGTGGGCCCAGGGGGGTGTGAAACCAAGGGAAATGGGAACCCTCTTCAGGAACACCTCGTTGACTTGATGGAAGAGCGAAAGAGTCACTGGCAGGGTCATAGAGGCTGACGAGTAAACTGGGCTTGCTGTGGGCCAGAGGGGCGCACGGAGGTGCCGATGGGCACAGGGTTTAGCACTCTGAATCTGCTGCCACACTTATCCATCACGAGCTCTCGCGATGAAATCCCGATCTCTGGCTTCTCTGGGAAGATTAAAATGACTTCATTCCCACACAGCCAGGTAGGTCTGCAGCCCGCCGTGTCCCAGCTGACCCTTCATCCCCAGCCCGAGGACCTAAGCCTGCAGCCCTGGGTCACGGCTAACAGCGGGCACCTGTGGCCTTGGTTGGGCCTTAAGGCCTGCGGCCTGTGCTCTCTAAGTGTGTGACTTTGGCTAAGTCGTCCTCCCCGAGCCTCAGGTGCCTGGGTCCAGCCCAGTGGCTGCCAGGACAGCCCATGCTGTGCCGCGTGAGGTGCATGTGTCGTCACCCCCATGGGACAGATGAAAAAGTGGACGCTCCAGCAGGCTGGAGACCTGGCCTGGTCTGACAGCTACTGCGTGGCAGGGCGAGGATGTGAGGCCAAACCAGCCCATTTCTTAACCACCTGAATCTATGACTCCCCCCCACCGATTCGCGGAACCAATAGGAGCTTATGCATTTAAGGGGCCAGGTTGCAGGATGGAGGGGCTGGCAAGTCTGAGAGCTTGGGGTGGCAGCAGGCAGGTGAGGAGGCGCGAGGCTGCAGTCTTGAGGCAGATTCCTTCTCAGGAAACTGGAGGCTCGTGCTCAATGCCCGGGCGGACAGACAACCCCCCAGGCCACCCCAGCAGGGCGCCTTCAGGTGCTGAAATTCCCGAGGCTACGCCCAGGGTGGCCCCTGAGGCTGGCTGGGGCAACTAAGGAGAGGTTTTGCTCTGGGATCCCGTTACCTGCTGAGGTTCGGCAGGCGCGGCCCCGCCTCCCCTGTCCCGGGACCCAGAGGACCGCTGGGCGGCCGGGCGGTCAGCAGCGTCCTTTGTCCGCAGTGGCCTCCAGCAGCCTGGTGCTGTACCAGAGCTCCGACTCCACCAACGGCCACAGCCACCTGCTGCCGCCCAACCACGGCGTCATCGAGACATTCATCTCCACGCAGATGGCCTCTTCCTCCCAGTAACCATGGCAACTGCCTCCCAGGGACTGGGCCCTCGAGCCTGCGTGGGGGGTGACAAGGACATTTGAGCCTGCAACTTTTGCTGCCGTGGGGCTGCTGCCCTCCCCTGGAAAAATGCCACGGTCCCCACCCCTCTCTGCCAGCATCGGAAAGGGAGGTTCTAAGGTGCCCACGGAGAACTGGGAAGCAGAGCCTGTTTCTGGCAGGACAAGGGCGGACCCATCACTGCTGCTTGTCACTGGCAGCAGAAGGGGACAGACTTTGGGATCTGGGCCTGCGGACAGTCCCAGTACCCCGAAGGGGCCTCTGAGCCACACTCAGGAGACAAGCCGGGGTAGCGTGACTGGCTGAGCTCTGAGAGGCCCGAGGTCAACGTGGCCCCGCTCTGTCACCTTTGCCCTGACCAGGCCACTCCACCTGCCTTCCTTGGCCCACACGCCCATCTGGACCTGCCCGCCACCCACTCACATATTCCCTCAGTGGTTACTCTGTTCCAGGAACTGAGGCACTGAGGCCTGAGCCCTGGGGAACCCCACGCTGACAGGGAAGGCCTGCAGGGCTCTCCCAGCCTCCTCATCCTGAGCCATCCCTCTCCTCGTCCCCATACCTCATTTTGGACATCTGTCCCCCCGAGCACCATGCCTTCTTACGCCAGCCTGGCATCTTGCCCCACTGGAAATCCTCTCCTGGACTGGGGCGTCTCACGCTCCTGTGGAAGCCCAGAGGCGCTGCACCTGCTGCTGAGTCCAGGTCCCTGGGCAGCACTCTTTCCGACTATGGACCCCAAAGAGCCTTCCTCAGTTTGGGGGAGAAGCTGCTGAGCTCAGCCAGGTGGAGCAGCTGGTAGGGCTCAGGGGAGGAGGGAGGAGGACAGAGTAGTGCCTGGGAGCTTGCGGGCCTGGCGGCTGAGGGGTGGGGGTGTCCAGGTGGTCCACAGCCACCCTGAGGAGTGTGAGGTGCCAGGCACCACTGGGTGGGCAGGGCCGTGTGCCCGGGACCTCCTCTCCCTGGGCTGCTGCAGATGAACTGGCCCGGAGACCATCTCCCTCCTGGCATTGAGAAAGGAGCCGGGAGAACCAGCACCTGTGGGTGAGCCTGTACATTTATTTAACTTTTAGTAAAGTAAATGAGGAATGTGTCGAAACTTCTTGCTTGTTCCCCTGGCCCCAGATGTGGCTGGGCCGAGGGAGGAGGCTGGGGGCCGGATCTGAGCAGCTGGCTCACACACGCTCACACCCTGCGCCTTCCCCGCCGGCGGCGCCGAAGGCAGCTGAGGAGGCCCGGAGGCCGGCCTCTCACCTCGCGCTCTGGCCCCTTCCGCAGGCCATCTGCATGAAGCCCGTCCACGAGTGCTGCGACTCTCCCTACGGTCTTGGAAGTGTGCGAAGGAACACAGCTGGGGTGTAGGCAGGAGGGCCCCATGGCCGTGACGGTTACCCTAACGTGCCAAGGTCAGCTCTGGTAGGGACGCAGCACCCACACCACTCTGTCGTGTTTTGGGTGCCCTGATGACTTATTTCCAATAACCTGCTTGGCTCATGCACGATTGTGCCTGGCATATTCACATATATGCAGAAAGAAACTTCTGGAAAATGAGGGGAAAAGAAATCTCTCTCCTTGTTTTTCAGACAATGTTGTATCAAGTCTGTGTGGCCTAAAGGGAGAAGTACAAAACTCTGTGGGCCCTGGCATCTCGGGAACGCTTTAAAGGTCTTTAAAGGTCACCGCCCACACCAGGCTGAGGAGGTGGAGGGGAAGAGAAGGCCTCCCTTCACTCGCTGGCCTCAGACAGTACTGGGGAGACGTAGGGAACTTTACTGCGTGGCCACCAGTCTTGAAAGGCTGGAGGCTTCTGGAGGCCATGGAATGTTCTGGTGTCAGGTCCGTCCCAGCCCGCAGCAGAACACAGCCAGGCACTGTGTTACTCAGGATACTCACCCTACGACCAGAGCCTCGGACAAACTCCATCATGACTGAGTCTGGACTTGCCACCAAGTCCTTGAACTTGGAGGGCGGCAGGGCTTGGGCGCGGTTGTTCCAGGGGGAGCCTTGTCCTCAGAGGCCCTGGGCCCCCAGCCCAGAGGCTGGTCAGTTTGCGGGCACGCTCACTGCGCTCTTTGCTGGCGGGAATGGTGAAGCCTCACTGGCTTTCTTTGCCTTTTTCTTCCTTTTCTTCTTTTTGGTCCCAAGTGATACCCGGTCACCGTTGAGCTGGGCTGACTCCTTTTCCTGCCTCCCGACTGTGGCCTTGTTTATGGTGGCAGCGGCCAGGTCGGCGCTGGCCTCCTTCTTGGCTTTCTTTTTCAACCTTTGCTTCTTCTTTTTTGCCTCTTTCTCCACCTTGACAGGGCTGTGGATGGCAGACTCCTGGAGAATGTCGGAGGCCGACACGGCAGCCTCTCGGCACCGCTGCCATTCTTCGTCGCTACTCTCGCTGCTGCAAGGGGAGGGCAGACTGGGTCAGCTGGAGCTGGGATGGGGCCTCACAGCTGCTGCTCACTGGTCTCCCTCAGCCCAAGCCACCAGAGAGAGGCCACAGTGAGAGGCAGTTAGGAAGCTCAGGCTTGGGAGTGAGGCCAACCTGGATTCCAACACTAGCTTCTGTGCTTCCCGCTGCGTGACCTTAGTTAGTGATTCAACCTCTCTGGCCCTCAGTGTTGTTATCTATAAAATAGGGGCCTTCTATTCTTCTCTCTACACAATAGAGCCCAGGCTTCACAGGCACGTCCCAGGAGTGAGTTGTCTGGCACAAGCTGGCTGCTCAGGAAGCAGTAAATGTCCCCAGCCGCCCTTACCAGATGCTTCTCCCCCACCGACTGAGGGTTACTATTTCTCCACCTGACAAGGTTTCTTCTTGGCCTGGACCTGACTGGAATCGGCATGGCTATTTGGGGAGACCAGACAAGACAGAAAAAGGGCAAAAGGAAGGGAACTTGCAGAGCTGGTGGGAGATCTTACCTGGAGCTGGAAGGTGATCGCTTTCGGCAGGGCCGGGGAGAAACTTCCTTCTTAGGGCCTCCAGGGATGGATGTGAAGAAAAGGCGGAAGCCTAAAATCCCAAGGGGCAGAGTCAGCTCTGAGTTAGACATGTGAGGGGACCTCAGACAAATGTCTTAATTTCTTAAGAGTCTCAGTTTTCCTTATAGTTCCCCCTAAAAATGGGAGTATTGTCCTATGTGCCTCAGAGCAGGGCTGTGCAGATGGAAGGACATACAAAAGCCATGTTTCCTGGCTCCAGACTCACAGGAGGCATCTAATAAACCAGAGCTGTCATTGACAGCACGAGGAGTTACTTACCATCATCCTCAGGGTCAACTTTCTGTGCTCTAACCTTTGTCGGCTTCTTCACTACTTCTGAGATGGTAATGGAGCTAAGGGGGAAAAGAGATGGTTGATTTAGGATGAGATTTTGGGTAACAACAAATTTGAACCACTTTTTTTTTTAAATGGTGGGAACAGGGTCATATTTCTTAAACTCAATAGTAGAGCACACTAGCCTGAGAAGAATGCTAGTGCCTACAGCTACTGAACAGCTTAAGCTACAGTGCTTCACTTGTTTAAGCCTTGCTTTATTCCACAAAATGTTGAAGAAGTTTTAAAGATACTTACAGTACAACAAAAGGAATGCAATTTCAAGTTGGGCAAAGAGAAATTAACAGCAGGAGGGACTGAAGAGCCAGGAAGGTCAGGAAGTACTAGAGACTTGCTAGAGGGCACACATTTTGTTCTGAGTTTCCTGGCAGCAAGCATGAAAAGGGAAAAATGGCCAGTCTAGACACGTGGTTCAGAGGTCAGGTTCTAGGGGAGGGCAGATTTGTTTTGTTCTTCTAGAATTTAAAAAAAAAAAAAAATTGGTTCTAGACTGGCATGCATTTGCAAGAAATAATATGGACAGAGATCCTAAATCCCCTTCACCAAGTTTCTCCCTAAGGTAACACTGTACATAACTGAAGCTCAATATCACAACTAGGTAACTGACAATGATAAAATCCATCTACTTTATTCAGACTTCAGAGGCCTGGCTTCAATCTGGCTTTGTCGCTTACCAGCTGTTGTCTTCTTTGGCAAGCAACTTCTCTCTCCAAGCCTCTGCTACCCACCTACACACTGTTACACACTGGGAATGATCACAGTCCCCTCTCTAAGGATTGTCACAAGGACTAAAAGTGTCAATGGACATCAAGCACTTAGTGCAGGGCCTGAGTGCTCAGTAAAGGACTGCGATGATGAAGATGATTATTGTTGTTAAGACAGGCTATTAGGGCCTTCCTGGTGGCGCAAGGGGTTAAGTCTCAGCACTATGAAGCTATGGGCAGCCACTGTAGCACAAGTTCGATCCCCAGCCGGGGAGCTGACCCACATGGCACAGCAGACCTCTCCTGTCTCGCCTGCTGCTCCCCTCAGCAGGCTATTTCAGTAGAACCTCCTGTTCTGGTCCCCACTCTGTCTCTGGTGAACCCTCTCACCGCTCCACACGTCTGGCCTACACCCCAGCTCTTATATGCATAAGTAAATCAATCTTAAAAAAAAAAAAAAAAGACAGGCAATAAGCTTTGTAGAACCTCTAACAGGAAAACAAACCCTCTCTCTAGGAGCCTAGAGAAAGCAGGGAGAACTGCCGAGGCCAGGATGGAAGCGTCACCATGTGCTGCAGAGAACAGTGCTCTCAACAGGGCCTGCAGCAGACACAGCCAGGCTCTGGGTGCTTTCTCCTAACGACCTTCTGACGTGCCAAAGGTATCCCCTCAAATAGTTTCTCAACTTCTTTATAGTTGGATCCCTTTCTTTAAGAGCCACACTTTGGACTAGTATCCTTTGGCACCTGCTTTACATGCTGCGTCTTCACAGTGTGTAATCTCAAATGTCAGGAAGAGAACTGGCATGATGCCTGGCATAGAGAAGGCACCAAAGAAATAGCAATTCTGCCTAGTCATCCCTTGCCCTGTTGTGGAGATCTTAGGTGCCGCCATTCTCACAACATCATGCAAACAAGGCGGGTAAGAGCAGGGCTTTGGGGCCAAACACAGCTGGGTCGTGTCCCAGCTCTGCTCCTTACTCCCTGCGACTGCAAGCAAACACTTCTTGTGGAGAGCCTGTTTCCTCACTCAGAGGTCTAAGGACCGCACAACCTACACAGGAGGGGGGTGATGTATAACGTGTGCTCGGACATCTGGAGCTCCCGGTCAACGTGAGCCGTTACCGTGTGCACTCAGGAGCGCTGGGAGAGAAACGCGTTCTGCTTACCTGTCCAGTAGGGCTCCCAGCTTCTTGGCTATGTGGGCTCGGAATTCAGGGGTGGTCTGAAGCTCGTTGCCATCCTGCTCATGCTCGTCCACCTTATGCCTACAACACACACAAAAAGACCTCACTTCCCGCCAGCTCAGAAGCTGCCCCCTGAGGGTCTTGCGCATGCTGACATCCCAGGGGTTAACCCAGCAGGGACCAGTATTTGTTGAACGAATGGATGAAAGTTGAACCCAGAGTGCACAGTACCTGAGACTTGGCTGGGTGGTTGGCAACTGATTATTTGCAGCATCTGTAGAAATAATGGAAATTGAAACATTTATGGAGGAAAAACATGAAACATCTACTGTATGCCAGGCAATATTTCAAGTGATTTACATGTATAAATGATTCAGTCTTCCCACCAACTGCATTAAGCAGGTCACTATTATCCTCATGTTGCAAAAGCAGAAACTGAGGCAAGGAGATGTAAAATAACTTAGTCAGAGTCAAACAGCTAATAAGTGAGAAAAGGAATGAAGACCAGGCCATCTGGTTCCAGGGCCCTCCCCTGTCCAACCACCATGCCAAACAGGTAAGTGTGAGTATAACTTCATTCCAGCATTTATTAAGTGCCTGCTATGTGCCTGATTGTGTGCTAAGTGCTGTGGAGAAGACAGAAAAAGGTGAATGTATGTTGATTACATTTTGTAAGCTACAACAATGGAGATGAGGTCATTCACTCTGCCAAATACTGGATGTCTAATATGACCCAGGTGGTGTCCTAGTTGCTGAACAACTTAGACAAAGATCCTGCCCTCATGGAGCTTACATTCTAGTTGGTGGACACAGAGACAAAAAGTACACATAGTTGAAAAACAAAATTATTTGAGACTCACAAAAACCTAAGAGTCAGACATTTAACTGATAAGGAAACTGTGGCTCCTGGGAGTTTTGTTACTTGTCCAGGACTGGCATCCATTGCCACATGGGAATTCATTCTGTCAAGGCAGAATCAAGTATACCGGGAGTCTGGTGGAGTCTCATCTGCTCATTCATTAGAGAAGTGACTTTATGGCAAATTCATTCATTCCTGCACTATTTTCCTGAGCACAAAGCCAGGCCCTGTGGATACCAAAATGAAGAGACAGGCCAGACCCCAGCCTTTATGAAGTTCACAGTATGTAAACTTTTAATAAATATTTGTATAGCAAGTAGGAGCCCTGGTTTATTCAAGGTGTTGGGGATGCAGGGATGAAAGGAAATGTACGGGGGCAATAGCAGGAAGAAAGGAAAGCACTGTTAGTGAAAGGAATCACATAAAGTGTGAGGTGGCACAGAGAAGGCATGCAACCCTGTTTCCCTGAAGAGGTGGGATCTCAACTAGATTAAAGGATGAACGAGAGTTAGGCAGGAGGGGGAAAGCAGTCCATATAGAGAGATCGAACACAATTCTGTCATTTATTAGGACTATAATACATGTCAAGTGTTGCAGATTTGTAAATTCATCACCTCAGTTACTTTTCAACTTCATGAGGTGTATACTACCTACCATTAGACCCATTTTACAGATGAAGAAATTTAAGTAGAGTGAGATTTAAGTACCTTGCCCAAGTTCTCACTAATTGCTAGTACTAGTGCGTGATGGAGATGGAAAGAGATCTTTACATAGAACCTGAAGAGAAAATTGCAGAACTGTGGTACCAGAGATGAGAGGGAATAGTATGGTTGATAGTCTATCTCTGGGAAGTACAGTGTGGCTGGGGGGCAGGAAGAGAAAGACAGGCAGGGAATGGATTAACAAGGGGTTTTAAAGTCCTTTTGAACAAAAGCAGGGGTCTTAAACTTGCTTTGCCATGGGTGATGCTAGCTATCTGATAAAACCTGGATCCCTTTTCAGAATATGTATTTAAATGCATAAAATACAATGCCTAGGTTACAAAGAAAACCAATATACCGAATTTAGTTATCATTAATAGTAAAAAAAAAAAAGCACACCCAAATTTAGGATATTAATACAAGCAAGATCTACCGATGGGCCTAAAAATTATTGCAATTTTAAAGCAGAGATGTTAGAATAACTTTTTAAAAAAAGATTTATTCATTTATGCATACAAGAACTGGGGTGTAGGCCAGAGGTGTGGGATGGTGAGAGGATTCACCAGAGACAGAGTGGGGAGCAGAACAGGTGGATCTATTGAAGTGCACTGCTGAGGGGAGCAGCGTTGAGAGGCAGGAGAGGTCTGTTGCACCATGTGGGAAGCTCCCTGGCAGGGGGTCTAACTCGTGCTGCAGTGGCTCAGGATAGCTTCATAGTGCTGAGACTTAACCCGCTGTGCCACCAGGGAGGCCCAGAATAACTTTTTTCTAACATTTTGTGGTGAATAAAAGGACATTTTGATATCTGCAGAGACAGCAACTGGATATGAAAATGTGACTTTTGTTAGGACAAAGTAACAGGTTTTACCAAAATTACTGTGGCTTGTTGCTCCCACACGATGGAAATTGAGGTATTAAATTTCAAGATAGGTAAATAAGAGTAAAGATAAAATAGTTTTCCCATTCCAAATTTATAGGCCACCTGTGGATTTTATTGTCAGGTCCCAGATCAAGCTGTCTCAAGATGTGCCAAAGTGGCATACCGATTATTTTAAACTAAAAAACAGTTCATGAAATGACTGATATCTTAAACCTTCCTTTCTATTAAAAGTGGGAATTTTCTCTAGCCCTTCTCCTGTCTGTTCCCCTTGAAAACAGGAAATAACTGTGTGAAAGGTAATTCCCTCTCTCCCCCCAAATCGAGACACCCCTGCTGTCAGAAATAGATATAAAACCATGCAACAAGTCCTACTTACCTCATGAAATCAGTTGTTCAAACCAAAACTTTCAAAAATCTCTTTGTCCTGTCTGTTCTTTACAGATTTATTTCTTCTCTGTCGAAAATCTATATAAACTGGCTGTTTGGTTCATTTACAGCAATGTCATATTCACAATGGCACTTTCATGAACAGGAGATTAAATTTTTTTTCCTGTTAATCTGTTTTGTCAATTTAATTAATTTTCAGCCATAAGGATCTAAAAGAGTTGAGGAAGATTAGCTTCCTCCCTAACACTATCCATGGCTAGCTACCCCTATGTTGAGGGGTTTTGGGTACCTCGCCAGGGTACTGGGGAGTCAAGGTTAGAGTTACACGTTGAACACAGCTCGCTGACAGTCCCAGGGGGTGTATAGACGTGATAAAGACTGGAAGCGTCAGTCCAAGAGCCGGGGGCCATCGCAGTCACCTGGGAGCTGCCGGCTGCCCAGTGTGAGGCAGTGTGCTGCAATGAGGGCTGACGGAAAGACTCAGAGTACAGACATCCATGTGCCTCAGTTTCTCTGACTGATGAAACCCTCCCTGCCGTACCTGCCAGCGTTTTGAATCTTAACCCCGCAAGTCTCCGAATTATCTCCGGGAAAGTAGAGAGCAGGTGAAGACCTCATCACCGAACCTCTCTGTCCCATGGGAAGATCCATACCCTTTAGCTAGACTCCCCGAACATAATTCCCTACCGGCTCTCGGCGTCTCCGGGCCCTCTGAGCACTGCTTCAGGCCCCAGGCTGGCATCGCTGCTTCGCGACACCGCGCCAGTTCCTCCGCATCGCTGCTGCTACTGCTGCTACTCTCCAAATCGCTCAAAGAGCCACTGGGCGCCGCCATCTTGGCCACCGCAAAGGATTGTGGGGAGCCCCTGCACTCGCGACCAGCCTCACAACCCGATGTGAGAGGGAACCACAGGGCATTGTGGGGATTGTAGTTCTTAGGGTTGGTATGCATCGCTTTTGAACTGTCTTGGGGTTTCCACAAAACTAAGAGCTGAAATGACCTAAGAGAGCAGGTTCTCCATCCCTTTCCTGATGAGGAAAATGAGACCTACAGAGGAGAATGAATTGCCTAAGGTCACACAGGTGAATTGACACAACGAGGATTGGTTCCCAGGTTGCGATTCCAAGATCTATCTGGGCATTTAAGCTCCTTAGGGAAATTGTTAAAATGCAGATTGTTGGGTCTAACCAAAATTAACTGAAGAGTATCTCTGGGAGGTGAGACTCAGGAACCTATATTTCCTCCAGTGTCCTAAAGGTCTTCCTACTACTGAGAATGTAATTCATGAACGAGCAGCATACGTAATACTTGAAAGTCTGTTACAAACACAGAATCTTGGTTTCACTGCCGCCCTGAACAGAAACTGCATGATTATTTTCATATATTTTAAATTTTTATTTATTTTTGCATAGAAGAACTGGGGTGTAGGCCAGAGGTGTGTGTGTGTGGCAGGGAGGGGGCAACTGAAATACACTGCTGAGGGGAGCAGGTCGGCTGTACCATATATGGGTTAGCTCCCTGGCTGGGGATCGAACTCAGGTAGTAAAGATGATAGTTCTGAGGTTTAACCCCTAGGCCACCAGGGAGGCCCGGAAACTGCATTTAAACAAGGTCTCCAGGTGATTTGTGTGCACATTAAATTCGAAAGGTGATTCTAATGCATAGTTTGGGGAACATCCTGCAGTTTTCAAGCTCAGGACTTTGCCTGCACTTTGGAAACATTTGTGGGAACTTTTCAACACTGACGCTCCGAGGACCCACCCAAGTCCTTTACACTAGAATCTGCAGTTAGGATACTCCACTAGGGGGCCTTCCCGGTGGCGCAGCGGTTAGGCGCTGCGCTGTGGAGCTGTCAGCAGCAGTGACGCGAGTTCGACGCCTGGCCGGGGAGAATCCCACATGGCGCGGCAGACCTCTTCTGCCTCGCCCGCTGCTCCCCTCAGCAGTGTATTTCTGATCTGCCTGTTCTGCTCCCTGCTCTGGCTTTGGTGAACCCTCTCGCCGTCCCACGCCTCTGGCCTGTACCCCAGCTTGTATGTAAAAATAAAAAATAAACCTTTAAAAAAAAAAAAGATACTCCACTAGGAAGGATGAACAAACTCACTTTTGTCTCTGGCATGCTTTTTTTCATGTTTTATTTTCCAAGCCAAGGGTGTGAAACATTTTTTTTTTAAATTCAAACACTCTGACCTTGGGCTTTCTATTACAAAAGAGAGGTGATTTACTCCTTTTTTTTTTTTAAAATAAGAATTTGCCCACTACCTACAAAGTACTGAATACTGCAAAGGAGACAAAGATGTGGGGTGGGCCAGCCTGTCTACCCCCACGGAAAGGAGATACTTTCTGACTGAGAGGGCTAGGTTACAATTGCTAATTGCCCAGAGACTGTTGAGAACCAGTTGCAAAGTGCATTCTATATTCTATGGTAAGAAGTCCACCAGAAAGGGCAAAAGGGAGAAGAAACGTCATTGGTTGGTGTCAACCTGGTCACATGATGTCTTTGGATAATAAAGAGGCTAACATTTTCCTAAACTCTTTGGACCATTTTATAAAATGATGTCACCCTCGCTTGCCTAGACTTTGCCTCTCTTTGTCTCAGTTTCTTTATAGTCTTCACTTCCAGAGTTGAGAGGCACAAATGATTAAGCACTAACCACTGGGATGGCATTAGCACTATGGAAATAAACAAAGGCCACCTAACTGAGAATGACTAAAGGTTATTTATTCCCAATTCTATAGCAAGGGAGATAGCCACTATCCCTTGTGTTTAGCAGAGACTGAAAGACAGGTAAGGCAGTGAGAAAGCTTTAGAGTGGGGGAGAAAATGACCCTGTTAGCCTAGGGTAGGAGAAGGAAGGCAAACTAGAAGCAGGGCATCCTAGGTGACTGGTTAGGAAGCTTATTTGGCTTTCTCTGCTTATCTTAAATTGGAAAGGGAGCTGGGGATAAGGCAATCTGGTAGTTGTTAACCAAGTCTTGATGGTTTTGAGTTGATTGCTGCAGAGATTGTGGTCAGGATTCTATTGCCATATATGATCTGGCCATTGTCTATTTGCATGTCTGGTCTTTCAGGTCTCTCCTCATTCCTCTCCTGGCAGGGCTAAGATAACGAGTTACAAAGTTGGTTATGACATGGGACCTCCCCAGCAGAGAGCTGGAAGGTTTGGTTGATAGGATGAGTCCAGGATTAGAGTACCTTCAGAGGTAGAATCTACAGAGAGGTTTCCCAGAGGAAACTAGCAGGGTGGGAATGGAGCTTCTCCAGCTGCCTTCTTGGAGAGGATGAGGATGTCATTGTGTTGGATACCATAGTTCCCAAAAACCAACCAGTCCTTCAGGATCTAGCCTTGGAACTCCAGCTGTTGCTGCTTTTTGAGCAACTCCTGCTTGTCTTCAATTTGCTGCTTCAGGCTCAGGACTAAGCTGTTGGGGTGGAGGTCACAGGCATGGCTCCGACCATGAGAATTCTTCACAAAGACCTGGATTTCGGGGGTGGGGGGTTTGTTCTATTCTACAGAGATGCGAGTGTCAGAGAAGATCCCGTAATAGGCTAAGGAGCAGTGGGTGCTGAGGGGCTGGCTCTTGCCGCTCGGTTCCTGCAAGGACAGATGTTGCTGGTGGAAGGAGCCCCAGACGCGCCGAATTTTATCTTTAAGTTTCTTTATGGGATCATAAGGGTTCACCCAGAGGATCAAATTTAAGTAACCCCACTGCTCCACTGTCACTTGGATGTCTCGTGCCCCCTGGAAAGAAGAGGAGAGAAAAAGCAGTTAGGGAGCCTACATTCCTCTGTCTGATGTGCAAAAGTTCCCTTCACCTGGCTTTATCTTTCCAACAACAGCAAAAGCAGCAAACATTTAGGGGGTAGGTGCCAACCACCTTCTAGTTCCCGTGTCACACACTTTTCATATTCTTAGTGCTTCTTATTCTCACTACGAGGACTGGTTCTCCGAGCATCCCATTTTACACATGAGCACACTGGAGCTGAGCAGGGCGAAGTAATTTACTGACCATCATAAGGCAGTGACAGCAGAACAGGTGTTCAGACTGAGGTCAGACATACATCAGACCTTCACCAAACTTCTGTTCTTTACCACCAGGAACCACATTCAAGGGCCTGCGAGTCCCTGGGGGCTGAAGAACCAAAAAAAAAAAAGGGGGGGGAGGTGGAGGTGGGGTTCTGGGTGGGGAATAAGAATTTAGAGTAAGAAATCTGAAGGTCAGAGAGTTTAAATAACTTCACTAGCCTTAAACTAACTCTCAAGCCCTGTTTGCTGCATTGAGGCAGAAGTAAATACATAAATACTCTATAGTTATTTCATTCTCAGTCTCATGCTCCTGGCAGCCGGTAGCTGTGTCATTACCCTCAATTCCCAGCTGGGGACTGGCTCCTCCCCATGGTAGCAACAGTCCTTTTTCAGGCACTCGCTGGCACGCTGGGCGACTATGTCCCATCTGTACCCTTCTGCCACGTTGTGGGTGGGGTCAACCGGATCCAGGATGATGGGCCTGCAACACAGGAAGAGGTTGATCAGGCTCCTCCTGGTTGGAAGCCGGAAGGAAGCCTTCTCCTGGACCTTCATTTCAAGCCACTGAGCATCCGCTACATTCGGAGTCCTGGGTTGTCAGTGCTGGAGGGCTGGAAAACAAGGCTGGGGTATAACAGAATGGAATGAAGATGATTCTATATCCAAGAACTCCTCTTGGGGGCCTCCCTGGTGACGCAGCAGTTAAGTGCTGCACTGTGGAGCTGTGGGCAGCGGTGACATGAGTCCGACACCCGCGGGGGGAGATTCCCGCATGGCCCGGCAGACCCCTCCTGCCTCGCCCGCTGCTCCCCTCAGCAGTGTATTTCAGTCACTCTGCCTGTTCTGCTCCTTACTCTGTCTCTAATGAACCCTCTCGCTGCCCCACGCCTCTGGCCTGTACCCCCGCTTCTATGCATAAATAAATAAATAAATCTAAAAAAAAACCAAAGAACTCATGGGAGGAATACTCTAGGGGTCTGCAAGAAATTTTTTGGGTGAGACCCCAAAATCCATATTGGGTCAAGGACCCAGAACTGGAAGCTCTGGACCCTGTGCTTGTTGTTCCCAATATCCCTGAACCATTCCTGCCTGGAAAAGTCAGGTGCAGTGCCGGGCTGTGCCTGCGATGGGGGCCAGCATGCAGGGCCTGTGTGCAGCGATCAGACTGGCTCCCTTGGGGGTTGGCACCAGGGATGATGGAAGCCCCTCACCAACAGGCAGTGAGAGCAGCAGGAAGGCGTGGAGAGAGAAGCAGAGACACTGAGAGGAAAAAGAACATGGGCCATGAGAGCGTGAGAAGGAGTCTATAGGCTTGCCTAGGTTGCAAGTGTCCAACCTTAAGTTTCTAAGCATCCTTTTCGTCAATCCTCTTTTCATAAGGAACCTGGATTTTTCTTCTGTGTACAGGGGGACCCAAGACTCGCACAAGGGACCACAGACTTTCTGGTGACACTGATCACACTGATATAGAGCTTCCAATTAAAAATGGTGTCTGCGCTGGGTGCCCCCAGAAGCAGATCCCAAGATAAGGATCTTGGAGTGCAAGTAATTTATTTGGAAGGAGTTGCCAAGAAGCACCAGTTAGGGAGTGGGAGAGTTAGATGGGGAAGGGAAGGAAGCCAATAAAGGGGGTGTGTTAAGGTGATTACCACTGTGGGCAATTGGAGGTTACTCTGACAGGCCTCGTGATGCAGAGAGACTCCTCCCATGAGAGAGGAGAGTGAGCTAGGGGCATTTAGCCAACAATTTCTACCAGCCACCGGATGAGCTGCTTTCAGAGTGGGATGAAAACCCTCAGGCCAAGGGCTGCAGGCACGAAGGCAGAAGGCTGAGCCAACTTCACGGAGTTGACCAAGGCCCAGGGGATGTGGACAGGGCGCTGACAGTATGTGCTACAATTTGAGCATCAATCTTACATCTCCCAGAGGTTAGACACCATAGGCCCTTTATAAATGCTTTCCCAGCAGTCAAACACTGTATTTTATGGGAAAGGCACAGGGGGTCACAAAGGTGGGAAAATGGCAGAGCTGGATACAACTTGAGTCTCCATGATCCTTTCCACTTTCTTATGCTTAGACCATTTCAAAAGCACTGAAATGGTCTGAGGGCAAAGAATGGGATGAGGGGGGATGGCAGCTTAAAGAACAAGGATAAGCTCCTGGAGATCTACCTGAAGAACATGAAAACATTAATTCAAAAAGACATCCCCACCCTGATGTTCATTGCAGCGCTAGTCCCAATAGCCAAGATACAGAAACAACCCAAGTGCCTGATGATGGATGAGTGGATAAAGATGTGGTATATATACACAATGGAATACTACTCAGTCACAAAAAAGGTTGAAGCCTTGCCACTTGCCAACAACATGGATGGGCCTTAATGGGATTGTGCTAAGCAGAAGTAAATGAGAAGGAAAAAGACAAATATAATTTCACTTGTGGAATATAAAGAAAGAAACACAATCAAGCAAACCAAACCAACAAACACAAATACAAACCCTAGACTCTCGCACCAAAATGGTAGTTACTAGTGGGGAAGAAGGGAAGCAATAGGTTGGTGGTGAATGATGACTGGATATTTGGAAGTGGGACATGGTGTGAAATACATGGTTGCTGAGGTGGGAAATTGTCCACCTAAAGCTTAAGCAGTGATGTTAATCAACCTTACCTCAATAAAAAGAAAAAAAATTGCTGTAAAAGATCAAATGAGTCAACAGAACTTTCCCCTGACCCTCACACAGAACTGTACACTTAAATGTACATATGTATGTATGTAGGGCATATAAACTATACTTTAATGAGATTGAGTTAAAAAAAAAGAGCAAGGGAGTCCCAGGGCAAGTTAGGGTTAATTAGGCAGCTTCAGAGACAGTGTCTGCAGAGACTGGGGGAGAGCTAAAGAGGCTTCGGAGATAAGGACAGTAAATTCTAAGAGGTTCTAACCACAACATACTCCAGAGATGAGGTCAGAAAGTCCAGGAGGACTAAATAAAAGCAGTAAAACTTGAGAGAATAATACCTTGGACAGGGGAGGTAAACTCTAAAGATGAGAGAAAAAAGGTTTAAATAACCACAACTGCTTCCTTGCCCCTCCCAGGTACAGCACACCTGGGCATCTTTACTTTCTTCCTTTAAGTTTCTTCTTCTTTTCTTTCTATTTTTTAAAGATTTATTTATTTATTCACACATACAAGAGCTGGAGTGTAGGTCAGAGGTGCGGGGTTGGGGTGAGGGTGAGAGGATACACCAGAGACAGAGTGGGGAGCAGAACAGACAGACTGACTGAAATACACTGCTGAGGGGAGCAGCTGGGCGAGACAGGAGAGGTCTGCTGCGCCATGTGGGAAGCTCCCTGGCCGGGGATCGAACTCCTGCTATAGTGGCTGCTGATAGCTTCATAGCGCTGAGATTTAACCCCTGTCACCACCAGGGAGACCCCCTTTAACTTTCTTAAAGTTTATTTCTCTCTGCTTACTTATTTAAAAATGACTGCAAAATCCTTTATACTGCTTTGTGGGAAAAGAACCTCTGGTGGCTCAAGGGCTAAATGAACATAGCTCACCACTGCCACAAGAATAAGCCTAATAGCATAAAGCCCCTGGCAATTTTAAAGGTGCTGACCTGAGGAGTCAGCTATGTGAGTACGAGATCTTGGGTGCAGTTTTTTTACTTCATAAAGTGTAATCCCATCTTTTCCTCAGTACTTTCTCTGTGGGATGTGGTGGGGAAGCTAGCCCCGTACCTCTCTTTCTTGAGCTGATTGCTGACGAAGTCACCGATCACTGGGTCCTGGAGCGTGTAGAACATGGTCCAGTAGATGCAGAGGAACTTGTACTCCTGGAGCAGCTCCATCACGGTGGCCAGGCCCTCTTCCAGCCTGAAACTCTCATTCTCCTGTGTACCCACTTCCCAGGCATAGATGGTTAGGAGCTCCAGGGCATAGAGAGGGGGCAGCTCGGCCCTGGGGGACCTGGCTTGCACATACTGTTGAAAGAGAAGGGGACAGAGAACCCCCAAGATGCCGTGAGAGGACAGTGGACTAGAAAGCTGGAGACCCGTGTTCTTTTCTCAGGTCTGCCACCTGCTGGCTGCGCAATCTTGGCCAAGTCACTTTTGCTCTTAGCCCCAAAGTGGGCTTAGTCTGCTGATTCTACACTGTGCTTGAGGTAACTTCTGGGATGGAGGGTCTGAAGCAGTGTCCCAAATTGTGAGCGGGCTGGGCTCTGCCTCCAGTATTCCAGCCCATGCAGCCCCATTTTAGCTTATTGTAAAGTATTGGGCTTCTGAGAAAGAAGTCCTCCTCATGAAAGGCTACTTCGCTAAAGGGAGAGGGCGGGGAGAGGGAACTATGGGACTAGGTCATAGCTGAGATTATGTGATGAACAGAAAGAGAACATGGGGTTATCTCTCTAGCACATATTCCTTCCCATAGTAGAGTAGCTACGCTGTTTGGATGGGAT